>JAODIE010000005.1:2482308-2608532 GCA_027575565.1 Diploeciton nevermanni
CAATCATTATGTTTATGTAACGTTATCTTAACACTTGCAAATTATTTATTTATATAACGTTTCTGGGTTGTTGTTTTCTTCAGTCTTCACTCTATTAACCATACACTGATTTACAATCATTGAAAAAGTATATAAATCTATTATTGTTATTTTCTTTATAATAACCTTAAACCCGAACCACACTAACTGTTGCCTTTTATATATTAGCCTCTAACTACCCCAATACACATAAGACTAATTGATGTGTGCAATCTTAATGTAAACGTCGATAGGCCATGACTGTCACGATCAATATTGATACAACGTGTGAATTGTCCGACGATTTGATACATGCTTATTACGTAACATAGCTCACTACAAGGTTATACCTAATCAGTAACGAAGGACTTTTCTCCATAATTTTATGCTGAATTGTTCTGACGTGTGTATAATGTAACTGTTGTTGCATTCATTCCAAGAGGATTGGATTTGCCTTGACTTGCATTTAAAGTTTTAGGCACTGTTTGTTAGTTGTGAACAATTCACGCTAAGGATATAAATAGACGTCCTAGATATGGATACGTATGAGATGTATAGTGCGCTGTCCCGGTTTTGGCGTTGACAACGGCCTCCCAAAAAAGCAAGCAAATAGAATTGGCAAGGGGTCGCGAAGTGACCACTGTATTATCAGATCAAAATTGGGGATATGCTTGAACTGAGTCGATGCCAAAAAGTTTTTTTTTGTGTTTGTTACGTGATTCCACGATAATATTTTATAGGTGCGCCAACCAAATAAAAGAAAAACTATTGGAATAAAATTTCAAAGAGAATTGGTTTAGATTTTATAATTTATAATGTTGTAGGTACTTTATGACTCATAGTAATGACTTTAATGACATAAGAAAAACATGCTTATTATGGACACTTGCCACGTTTTCATAAATTTGTGTAAATACTTGCATGACAAATGTCATTGTTATTTACAATAGCTTAAATTTACGCATGAAGTATTTGCCTTATACGATTAATCATTTTATTTGATTTCAACATTTTGGCAGTCTAGAACCCTGACCACCACTTATCGTTTAATTTATCTAAATGTAAATTATTGTCGACTGAACGACAATACATCTTGGAGTTAAAAAATTATTTATTGCTTTCAACTAAAAGCATTATCAAATAGGATGTTTACCAAAGTTGAAAGATGAAAGCTGCCATAAATTATGCAATCAGAAAAAATTATTATTTGATGCAGTGCGTGTGTTATTTCTCAAACGTGTTTTGCCAACTGCAATAAGCGTGTGGACTTAATTACGTTGTCGGTTGTTAATATATGAAAAGTTTCATTACTGCGCCCAATGCGCACCGGCACCTCCGCCAATCCACATTTATGAGTGCATGTCCTGTGATCGTTTGCCTTGAATAATCATCATAAGTGTAATTTATCATTTTTGCCATAAATGATAAAGCGACTTGATCAATATTTTGTATGGGTAAATATTCAAGGTTATTTAATATTTATTTAATTTACTGAAAATTATTTTTTATACATACATAAATTTATTGAAGATATAATTAAGGAAGTTATAATAAAATCTAACTATAAACGTAACAATTTTTTTTTTATTTTTACAGTTTTTGGATTGTTGTATTTGCATTCAGATATATTCAAATGTGAAATACCAAAGGTTCTCAACGATTTTTTCAGTTTAGATGAAGAGTTTCATGCTGACACGCAACAATGCTAGTAGAAAATTTAAATGTAAACTTTTGTTGATAATCAGTCAAAATGATAACTTCATTTCCAGACTTTTAACTGATATATTGTTAATTTTGTTGTCATTTTGATTTTTGTGAAGTTTATTGTATCGTAACCCCGCATAAATGTTTCACTCACTGAAACCGAATATAACCACACAATAATCCATAACGCATAAATTCAAATTTATGTTTCACATGTGCAATTAATAGCGGATTTGTTTACAAGTTTGTGTGAACTCAATAATTTAAACATGTATCTGCAAAAAAGGAAATATTTGCGTTTACCCATTTGCTGCATTCAAAGCACCTCACCTCGATGGTGAGGCTAAATACATAAATAACAAATCATAGCAGAAACGTGTGTTTAAACGTATTTATTGCCTTTTTGCGTGAATTTTCCATACGTTTCAAGCAAAGTATCAAATAGGATTGGTTACTGTTCGATATAGTTTTTTTCAAAATTGAATCTATACATTTGACACGTACGTAATCTTCCATTTTTCATTTGTTTGAATTGATTCCAGAATAGTTTATTTACGTAATGTGGATATTGGATTTAGTAGCGTTTTATTCTTACTTTTGTTTGTCACTTTTTCTTCGTGATAATGAGCGATTGATAATAAATAGTTGCTTTATTAAGAGACAGGAAGAAAGGCTGTTTGAAAGCAAGCGGGAAGATTAATCGTAGCAAATGCCTAAAATAGGTAAAAGAGAGTATTTGAACGGTGAAAGATTAGACGTTGTAATTAGGTGCTTTAATTGTAGTAATTATTTCCTAGTTTTTATTTTGATGAGATAATGCACAGTGATTCTATAAAACTCAAGTATTTGTTAATTAAATTACCCTAAATTATACCTGATAAAAATATGTTTTGAATGTACCTGATCTATATTAATCTATATTGATAAGCTTTTATTCAACTTGCAATGTTGTATGTAGGTATGTGTATGCGGGTGGAATCTTGCAGCTCAATATTGAAGCAGATCAACCGATTAAGCTAAAATTATGTATATCCATTTTGATTGATTTGATGTTCTTGAAAAGCCAATATGGCGGAATTTTTATAATGGCGAATTAATTAATTTTGAGGCAATTTCTGTAATATGGGCATTAAATGAAGAAGCTTGCTGAGAGTAGTTAAATAATAAATTTAAAAAAAATATAATTTTAAATAAATTTTTACTTAAATATGCGAAAAAGACTAAAAGCATTGTTGAATAAGAACTTGCATTGACTTAGTTCGCAAATTATAAGAATTAAATTCTGATCAAATTTCATGACAAGCTTTTATTCTGTTATGCGCATTCCAATATAAACTTATTAGAAAAAATATTTTTGAGTAAATCAAAAATATATATTCAAAACTTTATTGTTTTTTTTTATTATCCAATACATTTGTATTGATCGATAGACCCACTCTTGAGTTTCTTGAAATAAATAAAGGTTTCCAACCGACTACAACCGCTCGCCTTAATGGTAGTTAATAGTTTATCTATGGGAAATTTATTGTGTTTCCCTAGTCAACCAGAATATGTCTTGTAGCACAGAGAGACACAACGACGTTTTCTGATATTACACCAAAGCGTAGTACAATATATCCTGGATTCCCATCCTAGTAAATAAAATAATGAAAGTTGTCATATATCTATAAACATTTATACTACATTGAATCACATTGAACCATAGGAAACAAGTAGGATACTTGAAATGCTTATCGACATATTACCATGACAATCGACAAATGACAACACACGCTCTATCAGCATATTGTGATTAATTTTTGATAAATCCATAATGCTCTTAGTGATAATGTAAACAAGCGTTCTACCAAGTATCCATTGTCATTTACGGTACTCTAATTGAAATCATGACGTGTCATGCCCGACACCAACTGGGATTCAAAACATAAAGCGTTAATTGAAATGAAGTGCACTATGTGCATGGCAATGGCAAACGTGCCAATCTGAAATAGGAGCAAACAACACACATTGTCGGTCGAATGAAGGCAAACAAAATCGACAATATCGCCGCCAGTAAGCTGTCTGTCTATCAATAGATACTTGCTTTGTGGGGGACACGATGTGGGTGACAATCGATGAAGGTTGAATTCAATTGTAGATTCCTCAATACCTCGAGATATCGGTTTAACTTGATATACATTGAGTAAGATTTTCTAGTTCTACTTACAAAACAATTGTTTTTGTATGTTGCATGTTGAACGTCTGTCAGGATTGCTGGCATGCAGGAGTGGCAGGAGTAGAATTGTGGCGTGTCCCTAGTAGTTCTGCGTTCTTTATACATTTGTACAACCTGCCGACGGCAAACAATGCGCTAGAGTTACTTATACAAATGAAAATTGAAGCGTGATGTGTGTGTCATACACGCAAACAAATTAGTAATATTATGCGCAGAAAGGCACACCGTTGGCATGTCAAACTGAAAATAAGCCAACGGCAAAGAGACAACTCAGTACAAAATGCCAACTTGAAGGCGGCAACGGTAGACAACAGACCAATAAACACAATTTTAACACACCGTAACAAAACACTAATGTGATGTGATGTTATTTTTAGGAGACGACTATAAAATTAGTTATTTACTTTACTTATCATTTTTTCATAGTAAAATATAAAGCAATTGGGGGATTAGATTTTATGAAATACAAAACAAAATATCTATATTTTATAAATAGTTATATTTATATTAATTTTGATATAAATTTTTGGCCAGGTCATAAGTTGACTTGAAAGCTTTTCAAGCGTTTTCCGGAGGTAACAAGCTCGTTTACTAACTAACTTCACCTCGGATGCACTAGGTAAATATTTGCAACCCATAAACGTTAACTTTATAAGCGCAGCTCTTGTGCACAAGCATAAGCATTTTATGTTTACCTAATTTACTACGTATTTGCTGTGTTGAAACAGCAACTATGCATTTGCACCAAAATTACTAATTAAAAATTCAAGTGTTCTTAACAATTCTATAAAATAGTACAATATGCATTCTAATTAATAATCCTTCAGGACTTCTTACAATTTGTGTAACTCAACTCTAACGAGCTTTCTCTCCAGCGCGTAATAATTTTCTACTAAATCGTAATATGTTTACTCTGCAGGTTACTGTACTAATGCAAAAAAAGTTCTTACTCAAAATTATTCAAACTAAAATTTTCATTTCAAAGTTACTGTCGTGCTTTATGCGCTTCCCATCTGCGAATATTCACAGTTCTAAATGCATGCAGTATTTTTCCCTTTGTTCACCTGGCTTTGTTTCGTGTTTACCACGCACCATTCTGATTTCGTTGGCGTCCTGCGAAATTATTTGCATAATGTCATAACGAGCCAGGAAAATACGTCGTTTGACGTGTTCCAGCCCAACAATTTTCATCTACCACGTTCACCTGTGTCGCGTAAATTGTTAGTTACCTTTGACTATTGAATTATGTCGGAAAAGGCTTTAGATAGCGTAGAGCAATGTTTGTTTTCTTTAGCTCTTCTTTGCTTTTCTTGAGGGTTCTTTAGCGCTATCGTGATTACACTACAATCAATACGAGTAGGAACAATAGACGCTAATGATAAACATCACGTATACGCTTTATAATTTGCAGCATTGGCTTGACAAGGCATTCTTGGAATGAAGCATAAAAGCAGTTGAATATTTTATTAGCGTATTTTCTTTCTGATTAACAAATAATGGATGCAAACAAATGTCAAGATAAGTGTTTTCTTCGAAGACGAGCTGGAAAAAAATACAAATTTAATTTGTACAAGCTTGCAATATCCGCATTTTTCAAGATGAGGTGTTTTATTACATTGTTTTAGCTAGGGGCAGGTGGAGAATAACAAATTAATGTATTTATACATTAATAAACGACGTTGTTTTACGTTTTTCAATTTAATTTTCCATTCATAACTCAATATTTACTGCTTGGCAGAGTATTTAGTGAGACTTGAATTTACTGCCTAGGGGTATGAGGCAGACATAGAAAAACTCGATCAATTGATATTTAATCAACAGATGCCATAAAATTGGATTTTAATTTGACCTGTTTGTTCAGAAATTTACTGGGTAATTACCATATAAATTAATTTGTTTAAGCATTAATTAAAACTGAAATAATTATCATAATAAAAGGAAAATAACTTTTATCTAACTTAATTTATCATTCAAACGTTTTATTTTATTTTGCTATGTATTTTAACTATCTTATTTGAATATTGAAAATCGATGTTGTAATTTGATGTTGTATTTCTTAGTACTATTTTTTTCTTCGAGTAATTAGCTGAAGTGGTGTAATTTCTATATATAGTACACTTGCAAGAGATGTATATGAATTTATTCCCACTGGAAACTGAAACATGGTCTTTATCAAATACAGAACGTATGTCCTTGTTGAATTTGAAGTAAAACAGAATAAAAACACCAGTAGTGAGAACAAAACTGTAGTAGAGTAGCATATGTGCGGGAAAGCGATGAACTAGGTGGAAAGCGCTCTGTCACAGAAAGCTTGAGGTACATTCCCCAAACGGCACGAAAGTGAACATAAATCGATCAATGGAGGCTTTGACCGACCTGCGCTTGAATTCAGTTGGAATTCAATGTAATACAAAGCAGATTTTTGGAGGATTATTTATAGTATTATTAATTTTTAAATTGAATAGATAAATTAGTAGTTAAAGGATATGAAGTGATATAATTTAAATTTATTACATTATTTACCATTCAATTTATTTTAAATTATTTATAATTTATTAATGTAATTGTTAAAAATATTTTTATTTATCTATTGCTAATTAATAATAATTTGTACGATTGGGAACTTATCGGATTAATTTTACCATGCCGGCGCCTCCACCACAAAACAATTGCATTTTTATATTTCTTCTTTATTTAAATTTTTTAAATTATTAATTTAAATATAAAGTATTACAATTAACAAATATAAAGAATATTTAAAAAATGTGTTATTTTACAAAAAATCGACACCTTCATTGTTATGTCATAGACATATCGACCTAAAATTATCTCATTTTGCTAACTGCACAGACTGGTAAATCACTCTACCGTGCACTTTAGGGAAATAAATGCTTGCTTGCGTTATCCAGAATGCTAATAGAAAATAAGCAACACAGCAATTTTCTAGAATACGCTTGAAAAAACGGCGTCGACGGGTTCGTTATAGTAGAAATAGTAAAGCATGTTCACTCAACCCAAGCATTGCATATAAATGCAGGAAAATCCTGGATGACGTCTATTACCAGTTTTAGTTTTATCTTAATACCAAGTACTAGAATAGTAACGTGGGTTTAAATCGCTAAACGCTGGATGTATGATTTTTGAGTACTTGTGATGCTTGAATAATTTACATGTTGTTATTTTAGTGCTTTTGTTAACAGACACACGGGTTGCATATTAAACGGGCGAGTATTTCAGGTGCAATTCAATTTTCATGTTTGTCGTTGCATGAAATTGTTTCCTTTAGACTAGTTTTCTTGTTTTAATTTTTTATTTTAAGAGATTTTCATAAAGGTTGTGTTATATTTGATTCACCGGCAAAATCTTTTATCTACTCTAACTTATTTTATTTCTTGATTTTAATGTTTTTATTAATATTGATATGACAGATCATGGTTTTATTCATAAAGTATCTGTCATTGGACAACCAATTACATGTTTACCTATCTTATGTTTAATTTAAATGTCTACAATTTGTATCATTTTCCAATCTGCATAATTCATTTCACTATTGCTTATTCAGTAACAAGCGATATTTTACTGCATGTGAAATGCATTCCGGTGATAAAAAATATATTTACTCGTGCAAATAACGATCATTCCTGATTGTCATGTGTACAAGTGAACAGCTCTATTCTTGGCAAATAATCTTCGTTTTGCAAGACGCAATTCTGTTTATTTGTACTACTTTTTGGCACATTAGCTTGAATAACAATTCCGGGGATTGCATGCGCGCCACAAGCGATAAAGCATTTGTTTACGGGAATGACAACCCATTTGAAAATTCAAAGCTGGTTCTTTATGAGATATTTGCAGTAAAACTTCTAGAATAAACAACGCTATAAGTAATGTATGGTATAAATAGGTTTATGCCACTAGCAATATGAATATATTAAATACATTTTCCGAGATGCTTTTATATTGAAATTGACTTTTTATTAGTCAAACAAATTTATGTCGTAAGAAAATTGAACAAATAGAATTTTAATCATCTCTAAAATAATGTTTAATTAAATGTGACAATTAAAACAGAAATTAATTAATTAAGAAATTAAACAGAACCTATTGAAAGTTTAATTACCACTCTTATTTACAACATTATTTTCGAGTCATTCGCAATTATCACCGTTATTAAACTATAATAGCTATTCACAGTTCATTCTACCGGCACATTAAAAACTAGAATACCTATTATTATAATAACCCTCGTATCCAGGCCACTACACGACAAATATTTAATTACACGCAGGGATAATATATTCTATCTCTTTGCAACAAGCAAATTTATAACTCATCCACGATGCAAATAAGAATTTTATGATACTTCATAATCATTTTGCTTGTAGAAATAACGCCAAAATGAATATTGCATTGTTTGCAACATTTTTCATTCCACCAACTGCACTATTTGTTACTCTGATTTTATTGAATTAACATTGAGTTGAAGTTGTTACCCACATCGTGCTGGGTTTTGTCTGGTATCATATTGGAATTCATAGTGGCGTACAATTGCGGCTGGCCTGTCAGCAGCTATTAAATCACAGCGCAATTCATTTTAATGTTGACGTTGACAAAAATAGACCAGGATTGTATTAGGTGTTGTTCGCGAGTAATTTATAAAGTTGAACCATCTTGTCACGTTTGATTGTTTTCAGGGTATCAATTAAATTGTTGGAGGTAACGAGTGCACAAATTACAGAATTTTCATTCTTGCAATTTCCAAGAGAAGAATTTGGAATCGCTTTACTTGTCAAGTATTAGTTTGCAACTTAGGAAGTAATTCGAGTGATTCAATCAAGTTGAAATATCTCTTCCAGAAATTTAACATGTTCCGTTGAGTTTATTCGAGATGAAAATAGGAAGTGTACTCTCCTGGAAAATTTCAAAGTTTTGTTGTTATATAAATGATGAAAATAAGAAATAATTATAAGTTTAATCTTCTTAACAATTTGCTTTTTAAGGTGCAAAATTATTACAGTTCTTGGCATACTGTTTGAAACAACTTTGACTTTGAAAATACAGTCAATCATTTATGATTAACACCACGTTATTAATCTTTATAAGATTTAATTGATATATGCATTGTACTTCAGATTTTAAATGGGGAGAAGAAGCAAGGATTTTAAATACTATAAAACTATAAACAGTTGTTATAGTTTTTACAAAAATTCAAAGTTTATTTCTGCAAGATTCATGTGGTTTGTGTCTCTGTGAAATTAATTACAAGCACTGTGCAAATGTGGTCATAAATTAATTAAATCAAGTATCATTGAGCGCTTTGGTGATGTAACATTAGTCTTCTACAAAGTAACCACTCTAATTAATTATTCTGCAACAAATACTGAAATTGATTATCCATACTAACATAAAAAACATGTAATTTAATTTAAAATTTTAAGGACTCAGATTTACGTTATTTTACAGTATTAGAATCTTGGAAGCTTTCATTCTGCTTAAGCTTTTGTTCTCTGCACATGGCGCAATTTGTGCACTCTATGCACGTCCACGAAGCCATCTCGTGTTGTGGTTATTGTTATAGCTCTCATGTTATTGTTGTGTTATATTATGTTATATTGCGGTTGTTTGACCAGTACACGCAGTTTCAACAACTAGTCCTTTGTAGCGTTGCTTTTCTATTCTGCAGCCTTAGAAATTGGATAGGGATACAGAGGATAGTGCTACATGTGGATATCGACGTCACGTCTGATGGATACAACAGAGCACAAGTTTCGTCCGTCGTAATTAAGTCCAGCGATGAGCAACTGGCGAATTAGGTACCTTTTGTTTATAGTTAGCTACAACTGGGCTTTGGGTTACGGTGAATAACGTTTGATACAGATGATTAATTAGTTACTATTTATAGAATTGAGACACTGAGTTGTGGCGCACAATAATTATTTATTGATTTATAGGGTTCTAAATTTTTGGTTGCGATTAAAGCTTCGGATGAACAGGTTGCCAACTTTTGTGTGTTTTGCAATATCATAAATTTTCTTAAAGTAGGTCGTGAACGCGCATAAAGAAAAAACTCTATTTTGATTACTAAGTCATAGAGTTTCGAATGGAGAATAGACCATAACGGATGACAAATTGTCTACTTATTTTTCCAACATAGAAAATTATATTTAAACGAATTCAGGGTAATAATAAAAGATAAAAATATAACTTGTTCTACTAATGGGAATTATTTGCATTTATTCATTTACTTTGTATAATAATAAAATCAGACGGATTCTTCTTAAATTTAACTCTGTAAAACAAGCATTCAAATTTTTTCAATTAATATTTTTTATTTATATAAAAACTCGTATCTTCTAACTATGACATTTTATTTGGTTTGGCTTAAACAAAACCGATAGAATTCTTTTCAAGAGACAAAACACAGAATACTAATACTACAGAATACTACAGAATAATAAAGTGTATACTTTGTTATTACAAATCTCGCCATGTGCCTCATGGTAGCTTTTCTTTAAGTACATTTAATCGACTAAAGTACAATTAAAATTTAGAAAATTATGAACATTATCGTCGTCATGTTTTATGATATTCTCGTTATATTGCGTGAGTATCCTGCGTATCGTTTCGCTTTTGCTTTCATGTTTCATCCAACGTTTCGTAAATTTCAATCTTGTTACAATGACAATACAGTTAAAATGTGATTAAGGGCTTTGTACATTCCAGTGCATCATTATAAAACATTTTTATTGTTTCTATTCACGTGTATTGCGAGTTTACTTTATGTAGAGAATGTTGAGAATGGAACATCTTCAACTATCGACAAGAAGTTCAAGTTGCTGTTGTGATAATAGGCTTTGATGCGCGCCTTCGAAGTTGAAGTTGTTCGACTTGAATTCCAACCTGCTTTGCGCTCAAACTCTTTGCGGCTTGAAGGAGTTTGAAGTATTATTGACTTATCGTCAAGACGTCGATGTGCTGTTTTCTTCGGTGCACACTAACAAAATCAACAGCTGTGCGTTTATCGAATTAGTTTAATTTAATTAAGGCATGCATTAAGGTTGAATTGCGTCTATCCCATCTATTCTATCTATATATCATTCGTAGTTAGATTATACGTCAATTCAACACATCATCAATTATTAGGATGTGTGTCTAGGATACTGAAATGTATCATTCTATTGTGGTTTGTAACACATGTGATTTACTACGCAAACAATCTGATATCCAAGGAGCACATAAAACAACGCCAGTTGCGTGTTAAATTGAAGAATGTGCGAAGCAAACAAACTTGTCAGCTGAGAAAGAACCATCCTCATCAATAAAGCAGTAAAAAGGCGATCAAATAGTAAGAGTCCCAAGGTCTTAATTGTTTTTCAATGTCATAATGAATTGGCTTCTTTCTCTTAATGCATAGTAAAATTGATTTGTCACTTGCTAAAGTCATTAATTGAGTTTATTGTGTACGACAAACAAGTTAAATGTTATTTCATCTGTTTGCTTTCCATTCGTCGAAGTCTCTGGCAGTAATTTGCAAAGTTTGTTTGTTAAAGACCAGGCACAGAACTTTTTAATTAGTTAAAGGTAATTAAGTTTCTTGAGAAAACAGAGTGCAGTAGCATGTATAGCAGTTACATGTAACTTCTATTAATTCGTCATCTATTCACGTGACTTGGCGAAAACAAATGAAGAACTAATTCGAACAAACTTGGCGTATTTTGCAGAAGCCAGGTACTTTGAAATCAATGTAGGGTAAAATCTAAATGTTATAGTCAACTTTGTTTCTAAATCGCAGATTTAAGTAGTTTTTTTATGAAAATGCAGACTTTCGAAGATTTTGAAGCTTTCTGATGTTTAGTCGCACTTTACTTACATCTTTTACATTTTGGAGGAGAAAGTTCTTAATGCGTCTGGAGCACAACAGATGCAAGACCTATTTGCGATATCATGCTTGCTCAAAAATCTTTCTAGCGTAGATAACGTTGCCTATAGATAACAGAGGTACTTTTATTGTGGGCGCCGCTTAAAGTCGCATAGTCCTAAATCGATCAGTGTCGATCTGTAAGTGAGACGGAATCAACATCAATGCATAGTGATTGATTACAGACCTAGAAAAGCTCTATAAACAAATTCAATCTAACAATTGTAAGTGGGAGAGAGAAGAATTAATAATGGTTACCAATATCAATTCTCAAGTTGCCAGTCTGTTCGAAGCATTAGCTGATGTATAAACTTACATGTCAATTTTTAAGTAGCTTAAAATTCACGTATTCCAAACTAAATTCCATTGCGTACATCAATCAACATGTGCTTGTTTGTATTTACACCATTTCACATTTATCTAGTATAAAAAGAATAAGAAATGAAATTTGAAACTTGCTGCTTGTTACATGCTGTGTTCGGCATTGATCGACTCAGTCGTTTGTTAAATCGGTCCAATTATTCTAAACGCGATTGACACTAGGCGCTTGGTTGACATTCCGTCCACCTTTCAATAAATGGAACGGAAAGTCAGGTAGGTTGTTGAACCAAATTCCAGTGGCGTAAAGGGTGTCTCTTATATTCGTATATTACAGCTGCGTGCGGAAGTAGCGTACATACTATGACGTCAGTGCATCGCGAGGATCGATCACCACCTGAAACCGGGGCGACCTCATGTTAACTTCGACCGGAACGTTTTCACCAGATAAACTTTAAAGTTTTCCAATGGTTTTTGCCGACCTAGAAATAGTCGAAATGAATAGCGAGGAAGATGAATGTGGTTATCTTGTTACATACATCAGGACATACACAACTTTGCATAAACGCCTAGGAATGCATGCATTCTAGGTAAATTGCAATGACGTACTGGTATATGTCACATTGTCCGTCCGGTTCTATCAAGGTTTTACTAGGAATTTGCCTAATTCACAAGATGAAAATTTATCACTTCGTAAATGCTGTATGTGGTTACAATGTGCAATGTGCATTCCTAAAAATGAATAATGATCCAGTCTATTACAATATTGGGAGCATGTGGGTATATAAATTAATAAATTATATTTGTTAAATATTTATTACGTTTTGGATTGCTCTCTATTACTTTGAACGCGAACCTGCTTGGTAATAAAAATATAAAAAGCAAATATTCTTTTGAGGTTTAAATTCTACACCAGTCTCATTTTTCATTATACAAATAAAGCACTAGCGGCATCTGGATTAATCATCAGCAATCTAATGCATTGACTTGAACAATAAATAATCTCCCTCATTAAACACTGTTTACCGGGTGATACATGCGAACAATTCTTGCTTGACCTATATATGCTCAGATAAATTACAATTATTCGCTGCTTTTAGTATAAGTATTGCTTTCAAGGGTGTTAGCAAACTTTATGAAGCGTGGTGTGTCAGTAGAGGGTAGAAATGATAACATGGCCTCAACAAAGGAACAACGGAATAGTTGTTTGTGTTGGTTTATTTATTATCTCTTTGTGACTTTGCATGCTCTGCTGTTTGTGTGAAGGCTTCGATGGCACAAGTGTTTCTAATAGTATTCCACCAATATTGGACTTGACCAAGGTTTCATGCGTTTCATGGCTGCCTTTCAGTGGTTAGTACAAACGGCTCACGAGAGCTTTGAGTATGTGCAATCACAACTCAACAGGCGGAACAAGCAGTGCTTCTGTACCTGTTCCATGTATTTTGTTGCTTTATGCAGTGTGATTAGATGTTGCTGAAACACTTACATTGTTAGCAGAAATAGTCGTAACACGAGGTGCATTTGTTTGATTTTTGTTGCTTGTTGTTCACATTGGCAGATTAATTGTGATGAAGAAAGTTGTTATTAGTATTGTTATTTTTTTCGAATGTATTGCAATCTTGCCGGATACCAACACCGCACTTGAGGATATACATTATATTGAGTGTACTCCCAGCCGGATCTGAACCCGCGTGTTCAGAATATGCAACTGGCTGTCACTGCTACAGTCAGGCCGCTTACCGACTGAGCTACGGAGCGGAGCAGATATCTGTTGAAAATGGATTTCAAATGAACGTAGTTAAAAGTTTCGAAATATCAATATTTTGTAATAGATCCTAAATGGGAATATTGTAATTTCTACTCTGGAGAAATTTAAATTCCGAGTATATGGATATTAAAGCATGAAACGAGCTGATGTATATTCTAACATCCTGTTTTCTCATAGTGATACAGTACAAATTTAACAATCCTGAGAAGTTACTAAATTGTCCATAAAATATAAAAATCTAGCGTTTAGAATATAAAACATTCAATCCTGCAGTGCACAATTGCGCAATGAAAACAAGAAAAATCAGTATAACAAAACGTCTACACATAAAAATTTAACGAAAGAAATAAAACATACTTCAGGATTTTGGGCTTACGCGGAAAATAGGTCATGTACAAAATTAATTTCCAAACAATTCGCCACAGGATGTGAGCAAGTGTGAAACAAACCTCACGAGGGTTTCACGTTTTTCTCTGAGCTGACGGAATTATGGATGTGAAAAATACCAGATCGTCCAAATCAATTTTCAACGCCGCTTTTCTTTGCGGTTTTGAATACTATGGTCTTCCAAACAATACAAACATAGCTTAGAATTGCTACGTGTTGTGAGAAGAACTCATAAAGCATACTAACACCTAGTGTAGGCGTGAAGCCTGCACACATCTTTTGGGTTTTCACACGCGAGTCACGAAAACGTTTCAAAATTCCACAGGATAATCAATATTTGTTTACGGCCAATGCATACACACTATTGCCTTTTTATTGGCGTGCTAGTTTAAATAGGATTTGCGATTAAATAAAAGGATACAAAACAGTATAATGAAGCTCCAACAAGCAGGTTGAACCGTAGTTTTGCTCAATATACCAATAGGATAATTTTTCAAATCCAAAGGCTAAAAGTTTTGCTTAAATATATTTGTCATTATTCCATTTTGTATCGTGATTCACATGTCAAGTGTCGCTTACATGAAGAAAGCTCTTTCTCCGCCTCGGGTTTTTTAATGCTTGAGTTCACTTACTTTGCGTACGGAATCCTCTGAATTTTAAGTACACGTTGTATTCACAAGACTCAGCTTTCGTATTCATTTCGCTGGCATCGGCGTATGTAAAAAATAGGGAAGCATCGTGCATGTATTAGGGAAACCGCAAGCTTCTAGCGTATCTGAATAAGACTAAATCAAAAAGACTTTTTTGCTGGTATTTGGTACACACAGCTCTAAAATAAACGGGTGGCATATCAGGTAAAATGTACATGCAACATAAAATACACCTGTTTGTTGATTTAATCTCACTATGAAGGCCGCTCAATAATAATAATAATGTCTCTGGAAGAATTTAATACATCTCAAAGTGTATTCAAGCACGTTTCATATTATTAAACAAACTTGAACCACTTTTGTTTGCTTAATTTTGGAAGGCTTTTTTCTTTATTGAGATTTAGAAACATTGGTATGAAAATGCAGAAGAAAAAAAGAGAGAAAATAGAAGTATGTGGCTACAAGGGAGGTCTGGAATCTAGGGACCATCGGATTCACTTTCTTGTCTTACTGACTGCACTCAGATTTGATAGAAATGCTATCGTGGGTTTTTTAGGGTGCATCACAGTACACTTTCGACCTTAAGCTATCACTAACACATTTTAAGGTATTGATTTTTCCAATCATCCGAGCCAAGCGTCGTCCCAAAGCGAGAAGCAGTGTGTTTTCATGAGAAAGTTTTCTGAGTGCAAAACTCGGTAAATTCGTCGGCAAATATTATCTCAGGAAGATGGCGAACTAAGAAATGCAAACGGTGGTCATGAATATCACTAGCTGATAGGTGTGCGCAAAATATTGAGGAGAATTGTTGCTAGAAAATGGCGAGAAGTTCAATTACGGTGTGTTGTAAATTTTCTCAATTGCACACTTTTTCAAAACTAACATGAATTGTATATTAGGATGTTTGCGAGGAAATTACAACAAAGTTCCATAAACGACATTAAAACATTAAAAATATATTGATGGATAGTAACAAATAACCTACTTCACAATTCAACCCACTTATTTGTTAAATGCCAGAAAATATTTATTTAAGGTAAATATTTTGATAAATAGTCCTATATTCAAAAAAGATCTATTTACAGCAACATAAAAAATGCAAATGACTTTGTTCAAGTCATACCCTTGTCTCTTTCTAATGACAACGTGATGTAAATCCTGTCCGCTTGCGCCAATAAAATTGCGTAATTTAATGTGAAAATTGAATTGCGACCGTCAACAATCACCATTGAGAGCGACTTAATATTTTCATAACTTAATCGTGATATCATGGCAGGATATTTAGCAGATTAATGCGTGATAGTAAATTTTCCTTTTCATATTGCGTCTTTCTCTAATTTAACTCGTAAAAATGTTACGACTCCAGGATACTACTGGAAGATGAAAGCATTTAATGTTTGATACCATGTTTATTCTCCTAGAGATTTTCTGAGTAGTTTATTAAAGTATACAATAATTACGCTGGTATGCTTTAAACCCGTTAATTCTGTTAAGCATTGCTGAAATTACTAGATGTTGAAAATAGTTTAAGTCTAGACAAAAGCCACATAGTTTGCGTTTTACGTCAAAGGGTATATTGTAAAATAGAACCACATCAAAAGTCTTGGGGTCGATTGAAACATTATTTATTGATACGATCATTTAATAATGAATGATCGATGTGCCTGCATGTCACCGACCCAACCGCATGCCATTACTTTGTCCATGTAGACGTAGTACTTCAACCACAAGCCTTGCAATAGTGGAAGGAAGTGGAAAATAAGCAATGAAGAAGCGTTGGAGAACTTGAAGTCCTCTTTACAACCGAGGCCAGCCTGAAAGCGAATGTTGTTACGTGGAAAGATGGAATATACTAGTGAAGGCGGGAGAATTACGGAGAACAATAGAACCGAGGCTGCGGTCGAAGCGCGATTTTCTCCACTGCATGAGGAAACGTCATTTATGGCTTGCAACGCAGCAAACAAAGCAACTTCAGTGCCTACCAGCATTTGCGCGCCACTCCTTACCTTTGCAATGAGGTTGCTATCATATTTTCTCTTGCGCCTTGGACGTGATGTAATATTGTGACTGAGTGGCCATTTCAGAAGACATTAGAAAACGCGTCAACATGCAATTTTCTCCGAGAATTATTTATTGCAGGTCTTTTTAAGTCAATTTGAGTTCCGAGTATTTCTCATAGTGTTTGACATTCCAAATTGAATTACTTGACGTTTTGGGTTTGACTGGTGAAATAATCCATAATCCATGTGGGCGTTTGAATTTCCTTTCGGCATAATTCAGTGGTAGACTTCTGACCTTTCCACGCTCGTTGTGGATTGGTACTTTTGAGCGCATTGCGTGTACAAAATCAATAATTAAAACCATGCACTCTAATATGTTAAATGCACACGTTTATATTCTTTAATTTATCTCTTGACACTCACGTATCCGTACCAGAGTGTTAACTCGACAGCCTAACTCTGCAGTCAACTCCAAAACGAATGATTTACTATTCATAAGTTAATCTCGCACGAGCCCTATCACATTCCAGCCAAACATAAAGCAGCACACAATTGAGTATAAAAAAGCAACTAGAGAAAAAAGCGATAGCAAGAAACGTTATAAAAGGAAATTGAGTTCTCTATGTGCACATATTATACGCTGGGATTTTTTCAGTCGGAAGAGATGAATTGTGGGCACATATTTTTGGCAAATTTCGTAAATTGTCTGAAAGCATTCTATTGCTGAGATCTTAGATAAAAAGATTCTTAGGGGAGTTTTTTTTACCGCTGACCCTGTCATCGTGGCTGACATGAAAGGAAACCTTGGTGTATTTGCATCGCGACTATTTTGTCACTCAAAAAAGAAAAGTAATATTTATTTATTCGATAGCTCGAGGATGTTAGAGCGTCTTAAGGAAGCGAGAGCGTTGGGTGACGCGTCGAAAGCAGTCAATGTCTGTTGAAGAATGAAAGACGAGACAACTAGGCGCTTCTTTTCGTCGCCATGCCGCGTTTCTTGTATAGCCTTGCACACAGTCGGTCTAGAGTTGGGTGAGGATGAAGCTGTTACTGTGGGGATCATGTGGTCATGTGGTAGCTAGCAAGTAAACTGGAGAGCGATGAGAACAAAACTCCTAAAAGAAAAGCAAAGCTAATATCGGAGCACAATACTACGATTTAAGAATGTGTTCCCAAGTGTTGTCTGCAATTTTTTTCCGGTTGAATCCAGTTGAAGTGAAAGCTTTTATTCAATTTCAATTCAAAGCTTAAAGTTTTTGTCTAAAACTTTGTAAAAGTAATAAATGAATTTCACATTTATTTTTGTTGCTATCAGTTAGAACAGGAAAACAAAGCCTTGCAAAAACTATTTACAAATCAAATTTTATTGAGTTATAAATTAAAAGTGGTCTTTGCACAAATTTCTTTTATTGTGATATCATTTTAAATATTTAGTTGTTCAACAAACATTTAATTCTATATTTATCAACAAAAGGTACATGCATACTATATTTCTTAGCACTTTATATATCTGAGGAAACTCAGATATATTTGCGCTTGCCTTCTATCTGGCAAAAATTTCCTCACTTGTTTGTTTTATGTTTATTTGATGGGATTTAAAATTTACTTGTTTTTGGTTTATAGAAAAAAATAACAATGCAATTTGTAACACGTTATAACGATTTATGTTTCGAATTTACATTGAAATATGCATGTTTATTGTAAATCTATAAAATCCAAAAAATGGTTTTAAGGTTAGTAGGTTGTTGATTACAGTAATTAATTCTATGCAGATGGAAATGCGGGGATATTAATATTGCTGTCGCCTAGTAAAATATTAAAGTGTTGTTGTGTGTGAATGATGAGTGCAAAAGTATTTTTTCAGTTCTTTTTAGTTTACATACCAATTTTGTATGATAGACAAATATTTAAAATGTATTTTACTGGAGAATTCTGTAATTAAACAGGATGCATTGAATATGAATTTTGTTGCTTCTTTTTGATTAAAAATGTTGGAATTATATAAAAAATAACACAGCTGTGGATTTTTTTAGGTGCATGTGCATTTGGAGAATGCAGAAAAATTATTTACTAAAAAACAATGAAAACGCAAAAATCGTTTATTAAAAGTTTTTTCTTTTTGCATTACGCTCATGCTACCAGAACCTCCACCGCTTCGTTACTGAAGAAGAGACCTCGTCGCATCGAGGTTGCACAATTGTGCAAGGTATTTTAGATGCTGGTTGCATTTTTTGCACCAATAAGACATTACACCTAACACAAATAAATTACTATTACCTCGGTTTGCTTTAATTAATTTTATTATAACTTTTAATAATAATTTACAGAGTTTTTAATAGAACAATAAATTAATTAATTCTGCACATGATAATAGAGTTACATACAAAACATTAAATAAATTTTTTTTATTAGAATTATTACAGTTGCCCCGCAAGGTGCATATTATGAGAACACCGGTTCAAATCCTGCTGAGGGTACATCCAAAATAATATATGGAATAAAGGTCAAGTACGGTATCGATAATTGGCGTCATTGCAGTACGCTTCAAAAATAAAAAAATAAAAATAAATTTATTACAGTTTTATACAAAACATTAATATTTGTATTGTTTTATTGCAGAAGCACCGATAATTTTAATTAAACAAATAGAGAATAAAATTGAAAATTCAATTGGTAATTTGTTATTAGTTCTTTGATTGCTTTTTGTTGTAAATAATATTTTTATTTAAAGAAAACAAGAGTTAATTGATAACCAATTGGCAGTTGGTGTTCATTATGATTATCCAGCTAATCTTAATTACTTCCAGCGTTGAATTTATGAAATTAAAAGCGTTAACGAGTCTCTAGAAGGATGGATTACTTTCAGAATTTTGGGCAAAACGAAGCAGAAGAAACACAGGTTTGCGGAAAAGATATTCCTGGCTTGTTTAGTTCATTAACGCGGTGTTAGAAGCTTAATAATGGCCAAAATGAAAAATTATTAGGGAGAGAATATTATGATTAATGATACTAAAAATTAGATTAACATCATTAGTTGTTTTTAGTCATCAGCATTACTTTTCAAAAACAAAGTGTCTTGCAGTATCAATTAGTTTTGTTCCTGCAAACGCAGCTCTGCAAACGCAGGACTTGGCAAGCCATGACCACTTTGTTAAATAGCAACTACGCCTAATGGCACACGTCCAGCTTTAAACACATTAAGTACGTTAACAAGGAACACATCGATTGAGTAGAGTGTTAGATAACGTGCAAGAGGAGGCAAAGACGCCAGATAGCAATGGTGATAGTGCCAAACAGTGCAACCTGCAATTCGCATGTCCTACATTGCATTAGCTCTGTTCTGCATTAGTGATGTACCCGTGCGTGGTGTCGAAATGTGCAATTACAATTTCCGGAATACAAGAACAGTGCGCAGAACTGTGCTCCATCACACTGTTATTAAATTACGATTAATACATTTGATGCAGGCTGAGAAATTGGTTTGTTTTCGGCGGGATGATTGCTTCCAGTTTATGCTTATTGCTACATTGATTATTCACGATATTGGCAATCGCACAAGAAGCTAAATGCCAGGAATGCACATTGTGCCCGATGAAAAATTCATGTTTCATTTTTCTCATGTTTCATGTTCTTCTTCCAACAACCTGCAGTGAAGGCTAATAAAACTAAAATACATTTTTAAGCCGGAAGCATTAAAGATTAAAGAGCAGGTTTAACTATCTTTTACCATTTTATTCAATCTTACAAGATTCCATAATGCAAATTTATGCATTATTTATTCATTTTTTAATTGCCACACGCATTTCTAGTGCGCATTTCTATTCTCGTGTACGTGCAATGATTTTATAACTTTACTGCGTTTTCTATGAGTTCCACTTATACAACGAACAAATAACCAGAAAGTTTTTGCAATTTAATCATAAAAAAGAGCCATTAAATCTACCATTAACGACACTTTCCAGGCGGAAAGTCGTTCACAACAAGACGGCAAACTCATTCTAAGAACTCGAACACGAAGAATGCGATTAACGACAACGGTCTCGTAATTATAATTATTGCAAGTATAAAGCTTTATGTCGGTTTAATCTTATTCCATCACCATTTCAAGCAGGTTATGACGTCAAACATCTTAACGATCTTAACAATTCAAAATTCTCAGATTTTGATGTCTTTTATCTACGTCCGCAAACTTTATTTATTTTATTGGATTTTACATCGTTTGTGTTGCATCTATTTGCGGGTTTTAGGCAATAAATATTGTCGGAGGAAATGTGTTCTCGTAAATTTTTGTCCACTTAGCTGTTTTCCAAGCGAGGAGTGGAAGATTTAAGACAATAACATTAAGGGAAGACAAAGAAAGACCGGATCTTTCAAGAAGACTATCATTAATAAATTACTGGTTTATGTTGTCTTATTATACGACTGTGTTTATTTTTGTGTTCTCCCTAGCTAGTGGAATTTTTAAGGAAGGCATGTGAGAGTAATTACCCTGTAGACATCTCATTTGTTGTATAAAACATGCTTGCGTTCTAAATTAGAAAAAGGTTTCTGTTTTTAACACTATCAAATAGTAAAATAGCAAAAATATAGTAACTTTACGGGTTTTACCCAAGTTTGAAATTTAAAAAATGGTTGAAGTTGGTTTTCTATGATTAATAGAAATAGAGCTTGCGGGCGACAGACGTCACAATCACGTGCTTTCGTCAGATTTTTGCAACTATTCTAATTGATCTGAAACTTTAAAGAATTTCTTTGCAGCACTCTTTAAAGAAAGTGACTCAATGTAAGTCAAAGCTTGAATAATACCGAAAATTGTGTTTTTGAATTTAAAATTATTCAAAAAGTCTACTGTAAAATTCTTAAAAAGCACTACGAAATTTTCTATGAGTTGCTCTATGAAAAACTTTCTTACGGCTTAGAAACCGTCATGTTGCTTGCTTCATTTCCTGATGTTTTATTCTTCATCGTTTTCTCTAGCAGCAATAGAGGTTTTGCTGTCAGAGCCATACTTCATCTTACCATGGGAGTTGAAATAGTTGAAAATCGAAAGGTAGAAACTAGTACCCGTTGGCATCCTCAAAGCGCTGACTATGCTTTCCGCCCCACTTTTTTTACTTCGTCCATTCCCTCCGAGGCTTGTCTGCATTTATCTAACAAGGAATGACAAAGATGCTCTCGTTGTCATAACGGAACTAAATGGATTTTTCTCGACGCTAAACGACGCCGCAAAAAAGTTTTATATCGCGTTGACGACGCATCTTACGGTGCCCGTGGCGACAACTAGGACGCATCGGGATTACCAAAGTACAACGCGCGCGGCTGTGGTCGTTAAAGCAGGAATTTTTACGCGTATTGATATTGCCGGTCTACTGTTATTGCGCACTTCAACATCAAAATCTTGTTTAAGGAGACATAGCGTGTCGGTGACATAAGCGCAATCTCTCCAAACGGCTACATTTTATAAAATTAAATTTTGGACGAAGCTTGCTTTGACATGTTCATTTCGAACAGTAATATTTATCTGAATGACAAGAAGATTTGCAGTTAAAGAATTTATTAAACTTATGTTTTATTAAAGAAAATCTCGAAACGGGATTAAATTTTTTCTGATATTTTTGTTTGCAAAACAGTGTCAGTAATCCAAGCACTTTTTTATTGCTATACAGAACGCTAGGTAAAGTAGAATTTCAAGAAAATGTATTTACATGACAATGGAATAAATATTTTTTAAAAAATTGATATAATTTATGGAAAAAATTGTTCATAAATGATATAAAATCATTTGATTCTTTAAAAGTTTTTGAATTAATGCAAATGTAGCTATGTGACTTGGTAGTTTTACAACTTTCCGTCATTGGTCATCATTGGTCATCCAGTAAACTCGCATTGTCTGCAAAATACAAATTCCAGCGTCTCTTAATTTCCAACATTAAATATTCCTCTCCTTACTGCGTTGGCATAATTTATGTGTAATGTACAGTAGGTGACAATTATTAAATATACCTTAAAACTCTGTCTTTTTGTTTCAGTTGTTATTAGACGTTCAACAATAACGACGCAAGTGAATAATGATTTTGTGATAACGTCGATAACAAAAACTGGTGCACCTATTGGTTCATTTGCGAAGCAAGATGGAAAGGAAGACTCTGAATGTGCACCTCATCAGTATAGAAGCAATTTTAATGCCGGAGAAGAGATGATTCTGGTTAACTGGACAATGTCAACCCCAATAGTTGTACCAAAAACAAATATTAGTTTTGTGTAAGTACAGTTTTACTACACAGCTATTAGAGTTGAGTCTTCTTTAATTTACTTTTGGTTTCGCTCTGAGGTTAGGAATCTAAATATCTAATTTTCAGTAGCAAAAAAGATTACTGTCATTACTTAGTATTCATCTGGTGCTCTAGACTTGTTGAGTCAGTATGCATGAGGAAAGCGAGTTAAATATTTCAGTGTTTTGTGCATATAATACTCCAACCCTGTGACCAAGCCATCGTCCCAGTTTTCACATTCATAGAGCGTCGTGTGGCCGGAATCGCGATACGTGCAACACGTGTCTCTTCCACTGGTTGAACAATCCTGCCAGACGTATAAACGTAGATCTAGGAAACCATCCTCGACGTTGACGCTGCCGAGCGCGAGTTAAAGATATAAACGATTTTAAGTTGCATTGTGGAATATTTCGCGATTCCACTATGTTTTCATAAATTTTATTAGTTTATTGCACGGTCTGTCCTGACTGCTAAACAGGAGCTTTACAAAGATGATTTGTTGATACTCTTCATTATGCCAGAACGCGACTTTAGATATACTATTATAAATTTATAGGGTGTATTGTGTTCTTTAAAATTTTGGCCTGTTGTCTGGATAACAACATCTTTCGTAATTCTATTCATAGTAATCCTCTTAGAGTTGGATTCTCTTCAATACTACCCAGGTTAATTCTAACCTCATGCTGGGATGTAGCTCAGTTCCAAGTGCAAATAGATTACGTATTTGAATTACTCGTTTGGTACAGGGTGTAGCGGCATCCCAGTCATTCTTGTTGTGCTGCAATTTCTGCTGTACACAATTGTTTATAACCGGCTCGGTTGCTTTATAATTAAAATTAATTACGAGCGCTGTTTAGACTGTGTTAGAACGCGTTAAACCGCCTCTCTCAGGTTCACATCCCTCAATGCGCGCGTTCTTATTGCGTTTCTGCGTTTGTCCCAATTAATTAATATCCACATCTTTTCTAGGTTGAAGTACAAAGACTCGAGCGCGACGAGCTACGGGAATGTGCGGATTGTAATACAACACATGGACGTCATGCAAGGTATGAACTAATTCAATTTGTATGCCAATGTTTCGAGTGTTTATAGATTAAATAGTAACAATTTGGAAATAAATATTTTTTATGTTTGTTTTCAGCTTGTCAATTATGGCTGAAAGCGATGGAGCGCACAGTGACATGGCGTGATGTGCCCTCTTCCAGTGAGTGTCAGGTGATTTTTCCAGGCGGTTATTCTACAGGACACGGAATAGTTATTGAAATGATCAAGTTAAACATTCCTTGTGCAAAAGGATATCTACATTTTGCTAGAACAAACAACTCTCAACAGAGTTCATCCACTCTTGGTTACCGCAGCTATCGACAAGCTCGTCTTTGTGGGAAGCTAGAAGAGATGCCAGAAGCCGACAGACACATCTACTTTCCATCGACGCACATTTCACCATTAATGCATATTCATGGATCACCTATCTTTGTGCTATCATATCATCTTGTTGACTATTGTTACAATGTAACATTTACCACGCGCAATGGTACATTTGAATTACGTCCTACCGCTAGCGGAGAACTCGAGTGTACATTCAAAATCAACCTTCCTTATGGTAACAGAGTAGCTCTTACTCTTTTCTTTGGAGGCGATGTACCTGCCGTTACTACAAATCGTTTCCAGCAAAGAGATAATTCCAGTGAACGTTGTTCTGGACTCGACGTGAAGGTACAAGATGGTCTCTTGATGTGGTACCATTGTAATCGTCCGGGAGATGCTCAAAAGACAGTTGAAGTAGTGTCTAAGACTAATAAGGTTACTCTGAAAGTAACTGTACACAAAGGTGTTGGAAATGAAGCCTTGAGCATGACGTTAGGATATCGGGCGCAGCCGATCGAGGAAATGGTTGGAGCATGTGGTTTCGGCTGGGTTGCCTTGCGGCAATTTTGCGTATCAGCAATGGAAGGAATTAAACTGCCGTGGGCGCAGGCGGAAATGGAATGTGCACGTAAAGGAGGACATTTGGTCAGCGTACGCAATGAGCACGCACAGGCACTTATCGACAATTTGTTGCTTAACAGGTAAATACCTTAACAACCCTCTTACTACATTTTAATGATTCCTTAACACCTATTGCCTATTTTATGGCGTTGCTCATGCTTGCAATAAATAGGATATTCTACATCAGAAATTTGCTTTGACATTCTTCTTCAAGATACGTCGATTTCGTGCAGTTTTCATTTGTTGACTCTGCCGACTTCAGTGTTACGTAATAAAATTTTACTGTCTACAAGACTAGAATATTGAACAGGCTTTTGGTGGAAAAAAAATACGAGTGCAAGAAAACGACATTCCTGTAATTTATCAACGGGATTATGCAAATTTCCAAGTCATTCATTTATTTTACTGACGCAAACTCTTTATTTAGTGCTGCGCTTATATTTCACGAGATTCATTTTTTGTCTCTAAACCGGCGTCTTCCAGATCAATTGCTGACATCGTTCGCAAATTCAGAACTAATTGAAACAATAAATTAGTCTACACCAATATCATACAAGCCTCTAACGTTTCTATCCGAAAAATAGTATTTGCCTTCCGCGACTGATTCTAGAACAAACATTAACTTTTAAGATAAATATATTGCTTGATTTTTAACAAAAGCATTATACATTGAGCAAGCAAACGCGTGAGAAATCTCTCTTTAGTCTCTGGTTTTCACAAGCCGACAGCACTAATGGCGGCTTTATTCTACTGTCCGTTGCGTGGTTAGTGCGAATTGGCGGATGGCGTGCTTAGTGGTTATTGCTTGAGATTACAATTTTCCTCAGTATTCAGCGAAGCATGGCGGTCAATCTATGTGAGAAATTTTTTTAAGATTTATTTTTCTCATGAGAAATCCATTATTGTATGACCTACATGGAATTAACAAGAATGCTAATAAATCTATTTGAAAATCTGATTGAAAAACCAAGGAAACTAATTGAAAAACTTTTATTATGTAAATACAACTAATGAGCAGTAAAATTATTAATAATCGCTTATAACTAATGCCCTACTTCGTAGCTCAGTCGGTAACCCGTCTGACTGTAGCAGAGACAGCAAGGTTTTGAATCATGTTGAGGGTATATTCAATATAATAATAAATGGAATGAAAATTAAGTACGGCGTCGGTATCCGTCATGGTTGCAGCACTTATAACTAGGTACAACAGACGATTTACTTAGTACAACATAACAAAGCAGAAACATCCCTTATTATTTAAACGCCGCATCATTTGGTATAAATTAGCCGAATGGCGAGAGAGGGTGACGACTGGCTAGTTTGAGCCATCAACAGTATCAACCATATTGGCACTACCTTTTTTTCCTTTCTAATAGCGGGTGTATTAAAGGACATAAAATAAATTAAGGGATCAGTTTAATATGACTATGCTGTGTGCAATAATTCAAATACGATGTTATTTCAGGTGGTTTATATTTATAATTTACGTTTCTAGCCTGTACGATAAATTGCTCCTCAAATAATATGTTTGTACTGCAGTGGTCGCCACGAATATTAACCGTCTAGGTCATCACCCTTCAACAGTATTGCTTTGTGTAATTATTAATGAAACATAAATTGTTTATATATGTCTACCGTCTGCTTTAATCTAGAACCACCAGCAAGAACAGAGCAAATAAAGTGTAACCAATAACTGACGAATTATGGTTTCATTATTGCGTCACTAGGCTGTAATGGAAATAATAAAATAAACATACGTGATCACATTATATACATACAAAATTCGCAAATCGTAAAATTATCTTCTTCTTCTTATCTTCTAGATTGCTATTGTTCGGTAATCGCATCACGAATGCATGCGCGCCAGAAGTTATCAGTAACAATTGCTAACTCGCAGAAAAGAAATTGTCGGAATGATTAATGATATTCTTGTTTTTAAGTTCTTGCTTCACACAACATTTTTTGCTGTGGCTGCGATTGGAAAGAGCAAAAGCCGATTTTTCCGTGTCTTCGGATAGGAATTTATCGGAAAGCCCAGTCACGGAGCTGAATCACGCCCACGCCTTGGGCCAATTTTTAAAAGGATTAATGATTCAAACCGTTTATATTAGCAATGTGAGACGTTCTTGCGTACGAGAAAGTTTTAATGCCGCGTTAAAGAAGCGTCACGAAATTTTCCTAACTTAATAAAAGTCACATAAAAAGTAGAACCAGATAAAATTAACCAAATGGTTTAACACCCAATAACGTGGTACATAAACGTTAATTGAAAGTGGATTGAAAAAACTTTGTAGGCAACTATACCAAACAGGAACATAGGCTACTTTCATCTGTTTACATTTTTCGCCGGAAATTTTCTTTACCCTATTCTGTTGCACTTTTATGTATTGCGTGTATAGATGGACGAATAAAGCGGAGACGGCATAAGTAGCGCGTTTACATTTAACTTTTTCTTTTCTTAACTTTTCTAGCAACTTACATAGACCTCGAAGCACTGCGCCTTTACCAGCTGAATACAATTCGCATATAGACTATATAACTAAAAGCATCCGCGAGTATCTTTAAAAGAGAATCTTTGAAAGCTGGAGCCAAGTTGCATACGCTTAGCTAACAAGCAGAGTATTTAAAAGTACCGCTTGGATTATTTATAATGTGCACTCTACTCGAAGCAATCAGCAGAACACTTCCTTGCCGCATCCAATCTGTTTCATTTGGCTCCAAGTAGAGCTTCTTTTATTCTACCGTGAAAAATTATTTCTCACATTTGAAAATTAATGGCACTTGTAATATTTGTTTTTTGCAGTCCTGGATACAAAGATAACAATGCCTACTGGATAGGTGCTTCCGACAGAACCCACGAAGGTGACTTTCATTGGTCTGATGGATTACCATTTTCCTTCACAAGTAAGTGATACGTAATGGACTACAAATGGACTAGGTTTGGTTGGTAATTGATCCAATCTGACGTCAACGAGATTTTGTCTTCCATGTTTTTTCTGAACATTTTTGAAGATAGTTCCGTATTTGGTTATAGATTGGTTTCCTGGTTGGTCCGAACACGCTGACTATAATCGGCAGCCCAATGATGATGGCTTAAGCGAACAGGACTGCGTCGAAGTCCGTCGTGTATATGCCCTGCCTTCGTCTTCAGGTAGCTTGGCCGCTAGCTACATGTGGAACGATCGCGATTGCTCCACACCGAATTACTTTATATGCGAGCGTCTGCAAAACGACGGTAATTTACAATTTACATGAAACCACTACAGGTATTCACTATGATTTATCTCATGCCGCGGGGTTACGTGTGCACAGAACCGCTTGAGGAAATCTGGGCACCAGATTGCAATCGTACCGTCGTCCTCTCGCGCCAGCAGCCTCGTGCTGCCGTCTCCAGTCCGGGGTTTCCGCGCCAATATCCTGATAACGCTTACTGCGACACCGAGATTATCGCATCACCCGGTTATCGGCTTGTGCTAGACTTCGAGGAGCTTGTTATAGAGAACGAGCCATCGTAAGTACACCGAATTTGATAATATTTAATGCATAACCAATTACTAGTTGGAACTGTGTTGTTTTTGATGCAATTTAGGAATCAATAAGTAAGGCAAATAAACTCGTAAATTCAACCCTATATATTTCCATCGTTAATACAAGTTATAATTTGAAAACTTTCTGCGTGGCTCAACATATTGCCACAGATATATATGAATGATAAAGCACAAGTGTTTGCAGAGAATGTGAGAGATTTAATTAAATTTATTGTTGTAATGAGAGTCTTTACAGAATCTATTTAAGAACAACTGCAACAGCTTACATTCTGTCTGCTTTCTATAATAGCCCAAAATTAAATACGGTTTTCTTTTTTTATTAAACCATTCTCAAAGTTTCTGCCTCGTTAAAACACAATTTTGTTTGAAACTAATTCTTAGCGCATTAATTTTGCTCTATTTAAATCAAATAATCCAACTTTGTATCGTCCAACTTTTTAAGTTTATCTTTTTACTTCTCATTTGCCATTTTAATATCCTACAGCGGCTATAAAAATATGCATTAAAGATAAAACTCTACGCGCAATTTTATGCAAGTTTGTAGAAAAGTTTAACACATGGGTGTTATTAAATACAATGTCTGAAAAGTTATTGTAGCATAAAGGTAAAAATGTTAGGTGGCAATATTCGTTTTTTTTTTGGATTTTGTAAGACTGCATTTTATTTATAGTCTCAAACCTTTGCAATTACATTGTTTATTGCTACTAGAATCTGCGAAATTATGCTTTAAATTCTCTTTTTTTTCCAAGAGTTTCAGAAATTGAAGGAAAAAGTGCACCAGATTTTGCTTTCCTATGTACTACAAATACAAATATAATTGAACATTGAACGTAGAACCAAAAGTAGGGTGTGAATTTAAAAAAAAAAGTATCAGTTTGTTCTATTTTATTGCCGTTTCAACAAAGTCGCTTCTCAATAGCGTATTTGAACCATCACATATCAAAGTGCACTGTTCTAGCTAAGAACATTACGTTGATAATTAATTTTAGTTATCAGTCATTTTGCAATTGTTCTTTGGAGATAGATGGAGAAACCTTAAGGAAGAAAAATGTTCCTGGATATAGTTGAGGAACAGTAAAAATGTCGTTTCAAACAGAAAAAGTGACAGCTACGTGCACGTCTGGTTAGTGCAGTCTTCAAAGTCAATCTTTTGTTCGTCTAGCTTGGCTTTTGAAAGATCTAAGACTCTCTAATGTTTTCGTTTTTTGTGCATAACCCATAGTCTTGTACGTTTCATGGACTGACAGACAGAAGAAACGTCCTTGTGAAAAAGGACAGAAGTAAATAAAAGCTTTCAGGAGTAATTTACTAGGACAATAGGATGTTGTCTTGGAAATCATTCAATTCAACCGAGACTATTTTTAGTATTCATTAATGTAACGTTCATTTTACGAAGATGTTACCGCAGTGTCAAAAATTTACAGTATTCATAAATATTGTGAACAAAGCGACAAGATTTTGTTTTCAGTGTAATTATTATAATATTTCGCAGCATTAAAGCTCGTATGTTTCAGGTGCAGCTATGATTATTTGGAAATAATGGAGGTTTCGCAACATCACGCGAACGGTAATGGTACTAACAACCACACTGTCGTCGCCGCCGTTGAAGGCAATCACAAAGTCGGAGAGACGCCGTCGCGCCGCCTCTGTGGAGACTGGAGCTCGAAACTGAAGTTGCTGCGCCACGTGAGTCGCGGTTCCCGTCTCAAATTGAGATTCAGCTCGGATTACTCTCATCATTATGGCGGGTTCAAAGCGCGTGTCTCAATGGAAAGCGGTAAGCACTACAAGGCACTATTTCTCACCAAAGCTCCTCTACTGCACGTTACTCATCAGTTTTCTTCAACGAGGAGAACTATTTACGCAAATTTCTCTTCCTATACCACGTCGTCTATTTACTTGAATGTATTCCTTATTCTTCGTGGCTGACACTTGACACTTAGCAAAGTTACAAAGTCACATAAGAAAATGCAAGCACACTGAGATATTTGTTTTGTGCCTTGAGCATTGTGTTTGTTATGAGATTGCACTTTTTCCTGCAGCGATGCGTTCATTGCAACGTGCAGGTGAGGATGTTTCACTTTCAATAGCTAGATTGACTTGTATCGTGAGGAAAATTTAAGTATTGATTTCTTTATTGGTGCGGAATGAATCCACCACGGAATGTGATCATATCTATATACTTCTATGTTTACATTTGTCTAGTATGGATGCTCACAATTGCATATCATAGAAAGAGTAATTTTGCTCGAAAATTCTCGTACTTACTTAACATAATTCTAATATAAGAAAGGGAATAAATCCCTTAAAATACTCAAATTATTTTAATTTACTTATTTGTTTAGGACTATTATTTGTAGACCTATGTTTTATTATATTATATTTTATATATTCACCATTCACAAAATGTAGAAAAATGTCGTTGGAACGTTTGAAGAACAATAGTATTTTACAATATTTCTTGCTAGTATTGCACAAAGAAATACTTAGCGATAATTAAGTTGTACACTCTTTATTGTCTTTAGTATTGATGTTTTTATTCATCCTCGTAAATTGTATTAATGCATTAATAGTTGTTTTGAGTGTCCTTTGTGCTTTGTATTTTGCAATATTGGTACTTGTCTCTTTTGCTTCAAAGTTTTCTAGGAATACGTACCACTCACCCTTCGAAATTCTTATCGGTTTTTTTCTATTGTGTTTTTTATGTCATTTATTCCCTTGTGAGCAGATTGCAGAGTGCCATTTGAAGGCTCTCGTGCACTGTGCACACAAAATTTATAATGAAATTCCAATAGGCAATGTGGTGAATGTCTGAGATGCTTGGTCGCTTTTATTGGAAATTGAACCAACTTACTTTTTATTTACTGATGACTATTATAATTCTTAGATATACTTTTTTCTTTTATTTAGCACTACAGTGTTCCGACGATCGATGGCAGGTTTTCAATCACTCCTGCTACCTGTTTGTGCCCTTTCCAGAGGTAAACTGGCCCACGGCTCAACAAATATGTAGAGGAAAAAGCATCCGAGCACAACTTGCGTCAGTTCTGTCTCCTGAAGAAGAACGGTTCATTACTACCAACATTCGGAAGATGTCAGAATATCGCACGAGCGGACGGTATTGGCTCGGAGCGCATGCTGATGAAAATGATAGCACTTTCAGCTGGAGTGATGGCAACCGGATGAATTATATGGGTTGGTTACCAGGTGAAAATCGGCACGAAGGCGATGCGCGTTGTTTGAGCGTGCAATGGACGCCTTCGCCCACGCCGATGCTCCCTAGTGGTCTATATTGGAAAGGTCAAAAATGCGATCAGGTCGGCGGATACGTATGCAAGCGACCTACCTTGATCTCGGGCCAAGGCATTAATTTCAACAAAACCGTTAATGGCTCCGAGGGCAAACTGGTCACTCCAAATTATCCTGGCAACTATCACAACAACTTGGACTTTACGGTGCGAATTATGAGCCCGGAACGGACGCGTATTGTGATTCAGTTTGAGAAACTAGACCTCGAGTCACAAATCGAGTGTCTTTACGATTATGTCGAGCTGAAAAGTTTAAACAGAAACGGCAAACATCAAAATGGGCAAAATGGTGCGGCCGCTAAGTGGTGCGGAAATCACGAAACGGACATGTATCGCTTCAACTTTGTGTCTGACGGGAACGAAGTTCAATTGCGGTTCCATTCGGATTATTCAATCACGTACGGTGGTTTTGCACTTAGTTGGTATGCAGTGGATATATCTAGCTGTCCTGTGCGAACGCTGACAGCCAAAGAAGGTGTGTTGGAGTCACCGAATTATCCAAATTTTTTGTTGGCGCGATTGAATTGCACGTTTACCATTACGGCACCACCCGGACGTCGCGTATGGGTCAATATTGAAGACTTTGCCATTGACTCTCCTGAGTATGATGATGAGACCAGATTGTATTTAAATTTGGGTGAACATGCTTCTGCGTTCCGGCCGTTTCAGAACGAGGAACTCATTACTGATGGCAGTTTTGTATCTAATCGAGAAACGCTCAAAATTCGTCTTGTAACCAAAAATCACCCGACTGGAAGAGGCTTTCGCGCAACATATAAAACATTAGCCATTGTAGAAGAAGAGAATGTCATCTATCTTAGCAACATTTCATCGGGAATCTTATTGAACTTGAATTATCCCGATGATGCACCTCGTAATGCTGATGTAACTGAACACTTTATTGCTCCGTTCGGCTACCAAATTTCCTTGGAACTTTTTCACTTGAAATTAAGCGAAAATGACTGCAGCGATCGGGGAATGATTGAGATTCATGATAATTACGCTGACGTTAATGGCACTTCATGGCACCTGTGTTATGATGAGGATCAAGATGATGAAGAAGACTCAATTATCCCGAAAGCACCTATAGCAATAACTTCTTTCTTAAATACGTTACATTTACGCCAGAAGCATGGCTTACTGGGTATTCCTTTAAATGGAACTTTGCGTGTTCATCCAGATAATACGCACATGACAAAAATTTTGAAGCACAATTCTGACTATGTTGAAAGCTGCCGACCAAATCCTTGTCTCCATGATGGAAAATGCGTTTACAATGGAACTCAAAAACTTTGTCAGTGCCTTAGATATTATACAGGTATTTCTTAAATATTCTGATCTTTTTAATGTATATATTGTTCTATTTTAATTTTTTCAATTTGCAGGAATTTTTTGTGCGTTAACTCATTGTGATCTTGAACCATGCGTTTTTGGTAAATGCGAACTCACTGAAACAAGTTTCAAGTGTCATTGTAAAAATGGCTATGTGGGGCCTACGTGCGAACAGAAAAAGAAGCCGTGCGAAGGAAATCCGTGCGAGGGTCGCGGAATTTGCTTGGAAAGAGGCGACAACTTTCTCTGCCGGTGCCATGCGTGGTGGGAAGGCGCTCGCTGTGAAAGACGGATGCTACATATTCCGTACAAACCACTAAGCGAGCGTATGCTTCGTGAACCTTTCTGGTTGGGCCTGATGACTGTGTTTGTTGTAATGGGTGTCATTGGACTGGTATGGTGTGCAAAGCGGCATTTTCCGGAGAAGATTGAGAAGCTCCTCGCCGAAGAGGAAGATAGGAATAGAGGTGGAGGTAACTATCAAGGATCGCAACAGACAATGTTTCGAAAATTAAAGTCTGGCATTTCATCATTTCTGCCCTTTTGCAGTTTCGAGTCTTCGCACAGCTTCAGTACGTGAGCAGTTAGCTGCTTCTGGCGCCGCTGCGGTTACCGTAACGCCGAGTCCAGGTCCGGGAGCTCCCCGCTCGCTGTTCGGCCGCCTGGGTATCCGCAAGCCATCCATCCTAAGCCTGACCAGTCCACACGCCAGCGGCTATTCGCCAGCCACCGCCCGAACCTTTAGTTTGGACGATTTACTCAAACCTCCTATAAGACGTAAGGCCGTTTGTGCCGTTCGTCCGTTCGTGATGTCTCTGAAAACCTCTTCTCTCTCTCTCTCTTTCTCTTCAATCTTCTATCTGTGTCTCCCGACTCCTGCTATTTGCACAGTTTCTGAGTGTAGCTATAACAATTTGCAACTTAACCATCCTTGATTCCAGTAGGCTTGTTTAATCTCAACCGTTTTAGTTCTTTTTGTTTTTTGGGCCAATTATATTCCTCCCAATCTCACATAATGTTTGCGTGTGGCTGGTAGGTTGCACTTTCAAAAGTAATGATCGCAAATACCAACGCGAACATGCACAGTACCCACACAACAAGTATACACTATACAACACATGCATACGGACGAACACTTCATTTCTTTGCCTGTTTGTATCCGGATTGATGTTTGTGTCGGTGTTGTGTTGTAACTGACGCGGGTTTTAATTGTTATCAACCGATATGCGATGCATTGCACAGCAGATAAGCCTAGCTTTGTTCAGGATTCATAATACTCGCCACCGACACACGCCTCAATTAACACTTTCTCTCTGTTTTCTCTGACCAGGCACACCCTCACCAAAGAAAAAGCGAAACAATTCCACTCCAACCAAAAAGAACGCTGCAGAAAAGAAGCAGATACTGCAACAATTAATATCGCCCGGTGGAAAGCAACACGCTGGCAAGGTGACGCTTGGGGAATTGATGCAAATGACTGAGCGTGAGAGCGACGGCAATTTAGGAACATTTTCAAATCGCAACCGCCTCCATCCAAACGCTGCTGTTAGCAGCGACGACGAACAGCAGGCGCTGGTCATCAAGGAAACTAAATTTGGTTCATCGGCTGCTTCTGCTTGCGCTGCTCAAGTGACACTCAGCGATCCAAAGCTGGAAAAGAAGGTGACGTTTGCCCGATTGCTCAGCAAGGTATCTGCAGAGATGAGTAGCGGGGGCAGCTCCGATATGGAATTAGGTATTATGCAATCGAATAGATTAAGTTGCGCAATAGCACGACCAAACAGCACCCCACCATCGCCGTGCGCAAACACGCGCTCACCGAACAGCACCTCAAGCAATCAAGGCAGCGACTCCTTCACCAGTAGCGAACTAGCACTACCGTCCGCTCTAAGTTCTAGCATTTCAGATCTAGCCATGACCACACAAACGAACAGGCAACGCCTGCAGCAACGTCAAAAACCATCGAGTGCCGATTCTATATTAGCCATGTTTCGCAACTTTTCCTCCAGCTCGGCGGGCGTCAATTTGCCGCTGTCGCTGAGAGTATCGCCCTCCACTACACCTACGGCGTCCTCACCGCAGGACGACGTAGCCGGTGACGATGACTCGTCGACATCCTCGGTGTATACCCCAATGAGCATATCGTTGGCGACGCTTGACAGTCCCGCATCATTACACCAAGCACCCACGACCATTGAGCTCAGTGTGGTTGATGCGCTTAGCGCACACAAAGTATCCTCCAATGGCGGCAATTTCTTACATCCGCCCACCATTCTATTAGAGTTACCCAGCACAATCAACAAGTGCCTTTCGCCAATTCGGGAATTGCCGACGCCGTTGCCGTCACCCATGCCGTCCCCAGCACCTACGCCCATGATGAGGCGCAGCGTGAGAGTTCAAGAGGAGCCAGTAGAAAGTGATGAAGACAACAATATTGCAGATATTCCAATTGATCCGCAAGCAGAGGACGGCTTGATATTTGAGGAAGCGGCAGCAATGCATCAAGGGCTTGCTTCCAGAAGTAATAGATCAAAACAGAAAGTAGGTCTTCTTATTTAAGACTTTTTTTGTAGTAATCAAAAATGTAATTGAATAAAATTTTTGTTACAGAAAAAGCCGCCGCCACTTTTGCAGCAACAATTACACATTCCTAGCATTAGCGTGACGGCAATGTCGTCGCCAGAGACCTCTTCTCTAAAAGCATTAATAATTCCAACGCTAACAATTGAAACTCCATCACCAACTCATCAAAACATTCCTCGGTTTATATTACCTGGCTCGCCACCACCCAGATCGGGAGCAGATTTATTTCAATTCTCCGCACTAGGCAGATCCAGTAATGCACCTACAATGCGCAAACCTTTGAAAGACTTTGATAAACCAACATCTCTAGATCTTCCTCTTGTGCCTCCAATGATTACAATTACTTGTAATATGAGCGAAGCTGAGTCGGACGCCGAATTGATATCACCGAGTATTAAAAATACAGCGTCATCAAGTGGTATGAGTTATCTGAGTCCGTTTTCTATGGTCTCCAGAGGTGAGCACAACGCATCGGAGTCGAATTTAAGCTCCTCAGGCTACTCATCTATGACAAGTCCTGGTCCGTCACGATGCGGATCTAGTAATCCATTATGCCCTTCCGAAATGGAAGACCCTGGCCCACCAGGACCAGGGCATCCTTGTTTAGGTCGGCGTCCCTCACCTCTCTTAAAATCACCTAATAACTCAAAGTCTAGTAGCAATCAGCAGGAGGAACGTGGTCGTTCGGATTCCGAGACGTTGTCTGATGAAATTTTAGTGGAAAGTAATGACGAAGGAATTGGAACTGATCATTTAGATGAAAAAATTGAAGAAGGTGCATTGAAAAGCGCCAAGGAACTAGAAGTGTTTATTATTGGTGAACCATCAATGGATTTTCTGCAGCCTCCTTCTATTGTGGTGCATGCAGATGTAACAAATATAGATAAACTGTTGAGTCCTGTGAGTAGTCGTAGTGAAAGTCCTTTGAGTGACCTTTCTGGAATTGGACGTTTCTCATCGCAATTCTATGGAAGGAACAAAGACTTCCTACCGTTTACAGATTCAGATGGTTTATATGACTTTCCGAGTTCAGACAAAGTCAATACGACAGGTGTACAGTCTCATCGAAGAACCGGCAGGAAGCGAGACAAGAAATTAGTTCGTCAAAAAACTCCCAGTCCTACAAAATCACCATCCCGCTATCATCTAGAATTGCCTTACAAAACTCCGCGTAAGCCAAGTCCAAAACGCCGTATGAGTCGCAACACAGTCGTTAGCTCCTCGTCCAGTTCCGACAGCGTCGCTTCCAGCCGGGACATCACCAAATCATCATCAAGCCCTAGTCCGGATACAATCCGGTGTTGGGCATCAAATCTAGAGTGGCCAGACCCACTGCGTCGAGCCTCCGAAGCGTCGGCCGAAGAAACCGCCGATGTACGTACCGCATTTTCCTCTTAACCGTCTCTAACTTAAATCGTCGTAATCAGCTTTTGACGTGAATATCTGTGTTGATGTATGGTGATTTGGATATAAGTTCAGACCGAAAGGCTCTTAGGATTTTATCGAGAAGAATGCATGTCTGTATTTTTTTTAGACCGAAGTTGTAAATCTGTTGATGCGTGGTGCAACTGACAGAAGCACGCAAATATCGTAAGCGTGACCGGAACGAAACCAAAATTATCGTGGAATTGCTGATGAGCTTGGCGGATGACCGCGAAGAGACAACAAGTATTTTTTTCTTGCGTTTCTTTTAATTCTATAAATGTTATTAATTATATAATGTATATTAACTTTGACCGCTTTTCTTAGACAGACATTAACAACTCATTGTCAATCAAATCGTAACTCAATTTATCTAAATTATCAATCTGCAGTGTAACTTTTCTTTGTAGCATACATCCGAGTAGAAAATATGATATTGCTTGAAGAATGCAAAGGGCTGCCTAAATGTTGTAGACTGTGATTAGGCCATCCGACAAATTACCATCAGGACCATTATCAGTAAATTGTGGTGAAGTTAAGCTTGATACCTACACAAATTACACCTTGTAAGCGTCGCCTGCTCTCTCGCCTTGTATCATCTTAGATTGTAAATCATTCATAAACTATTGCAGATTGATAATTAAAAATGGTTTCAAACTTAAACATATTCAGCATCAACATAATCTCAATCAATCAATGCGTTTGTGCATCCGCATTTTAACTAACTTTTCGCAAATCTAACATATTCAACATACACCTGGTGCTAGATTGACAGTGGAATTAATTGAACTTGTTGGTTTATAGGAAGCAAACAGCAGCATAATGTTCAAACACGACGCACCGGTGCCAGAGAAAACCAGCAAAATAAGCAGATTGAGAGCGATCAGCCATCAAATTAGGTTCCAACATTCTAAATACAATACAAGCTCATGTACAAACTTTAAACTGTTGTATTCACATTGTAGGTTTCTGAGGAGGCTTGAACTCAGCCTCAAACGGCGCGAAAGGACAATCAGTCCATCAGGGAGTTTGGACAGTGGTGATGGTGATGATTCCCCACGTGCAACATCGCCACTCCTGCAACCCATGCACAGCCGTAAACCAGAAATGTGCAAGAGCCAAAGTGTGGGCAAAATGGGAGGCAGTACAACAGCACCAATGCTGGCAGCGAGCAAAAATCGGCGGGGACGATTCAAGCGTGGGGAGATGCTGCTCATGCCGGAAGATGAATCGTCTTGGAAACGAGTTGTTATTACCGGAAGCGGAGGACATTCAGATTAAATTGAAACTAATGCAATACTTTGCAATATTTTGTAATGTCGTATGTCGACGTTAGTGAAGAGTTGGACGAGTGTGATTGAACACATCGAAATGTAGCATTCATTTAAGGTGTACATATATGTGAGTAGATTAAGGAAATGAATTAATTGAAACAATCACTGGTTACAAAACTAGCAAATGTTAAAATTTGCAACATTACCTATATTCTAGCAATACTTTTCTTCTGCTATATAACTAAACTAAATCTTATGACCGAAACAAACGAAACTTGTACTGCTCGACTTTCTTCTTTACATTTCGTGTTCTAATGCTCAAAGCTAAAGTTAAAGCACATATTTTTATTGTGGAGGATATAATAGGCTATAATGATATTAAATACATGGCCTAAAATGCACTAGTCAAAGAATTGTTTCAAAGCATATTAAGCTGCGATGTGTTCTATGAATTGTTCCCCTGTCTTAAATCTTTCTTTCTAATACATAACATAATAATGCATAAACCTATAACAAAATTCTATTCAGGTAGCTAATGACTAGGGCATATATAAAGCATTTTGCACGTTCTCGATCAAAATATTAAAATGAAAACCTAAATAACATTTTAAAAACGCTGTAAATATAATTATGAGAAACATTTTAAGAAGGCTTTGTATATGAGACTGATTTTCTACTGCTCGAAAAAAAGTTGTTTCCTTAATGACATAACACTAACGAAACGATAACAAATTGTAATTAAATTTAGTAAAGCGATATAACTATAATCTAACTAAAACGGTAAATTTAAGAATTCATTATATGCGATTTTAGGTGTTAAAAACACTCTTGTTGCAACGAAACTTAAGTTGATTGCACTTTAAATGTTATGACTTAAAAGAACGACATTATACTGTTATAAAATAAGTTTAAGTTACGTTTCTATTTTATTATAATTACAAAGCGGGTTTATCACGCTATAACTACACTTGTTACGTGAAGCAGTATTGAGAATCGCTTATGGATAAGATGCACTGTTTTCATCTTTCAACTGTGATATTATTTCACTCGTAATCGCGATGTATGTTAGCGCATAAACTTGATTCTGAACTTTTAAAGTTTTCAACTTCTAACAGCAATACACGACGGGAACAAAAACGAAACAAATAATTTAAGATCTAAACTTAATTGCAAACCAAAATATTTTACATTTTACGAAGTAAAAAGAATCGATAATAATTTTAAGCGACGTATTCATACTTAATTCATTATACTGTATCGTGTGTGCAAAATCTTAGATCGCAATTATTTTGCACATAAAAATCATCATACAATTGTCATACAAAAAGAGCAATTATTATACCAATATACATTCTATTTACAGTAAATGTAGTGCACTCAATTAATTACTACTACAGATTGACTTGCAAAACGCAGAATCAATTTAGTCACTTGCATAACTTAATACCTATAGCTGTTGTCACTCCATAGATATTTAGACAAAAAAAAACATTATGTAGGATTTTACCAGACCCTTGTTTGACTTCTGATGACAAACAATTCAATAATAATAGCGTGAAACATTTATTATTCTTATTATCTATATTTGTAGTTGATAATGTATTGGGTTTTATTCTTGGTAACATAAATATTAATATGCAACTACAATGAAAATATGATTTAAAGTATAAAATATATTATAGCATTTTTTAGATAACAGTATGCAACAAACCTAGGTACTTGAGAAAGTTTAATGTGCTGAATCGAATAATGTTGGAATATTTATTTGTAATTTTGTTTCTAAACGAAATGTAGCTTGTGATTTCATATATTGTCTCATAACTTCTGTAATAATAATTAGGATTATTTGAAAGTAATTGACAACAATTTGTCAATTGAAACGGAGGTAATTGGTTTGTCAAACTTATTCAAGTTCTGATATTATTGTATCTATCAAACAAATATACATTTTGAATAAGTATGATTTGTCTATTACTTCTTGTTTTGTAGTTCTTAGTGTTTATGATAGACTTTTTTCTATTTGGAAAGTTGAAACTTGAAAAATCAAAGTCAGAAATTTGGAAAAACACTCTACGCAATTCGCAGATATGCTTTAACATACCTGCACAAGTGAATTAATATAACGACGCAACAACTTCTGTCTCGGAAATTAGCTCGTTATTTTGTAGAGTTGCTCTATTTTATATAATAACTCTAAGAATAAGAGAAATAAATTAAATATTAAATTACTATTTTCTTGCCAAAGAGTGGCCTTACACTTCAATTAATAAGCGATTGTTTTAAAACTATTAGAAGTGCCAAATTGCTATATCTCAGAGAGTATAAGAGCTAAATTCTAGGTACTATTAGGAAATAGTAGCTAGTAAATATTGCAGCAATTTTTAGATTCCAACCAATCTTCAAATGATCTCAGAAGAGTTAAAAATCTACGCGCAGGTTCGAGACAATCGGTTGCGCATGAATGAAGCAAAATGCATAGAATGCGCTGTACTTTATATTAGAACATGCGCGCAGGTGAGCAAGGTATCGAACGAGATTCCTTACTGTCATTGTTTACATTTGGTTTTGCACCTTATCGCGGCTAACAGTTGCGCCTTGCTCGCCGTAAAGTGTATATGTATCTCTTCGATTACTCTATTAAATACAAATCAGTAAATGTGTCCCAACATAATACAATTATTATGTAACGTTTTCTGTGCGCGAATTAAAACAGATGTGCGAATATTTTGACAACTACAATGCACTGTAGGATATTTTATGACATAAATCAAAAATGTTATATTTGCGTTACACATAGTCAAACCACGATGTTTGCCGTCGAATAGTGAGTACATTTTAATTTCTTTATACAAGTAGAAATAACGTTGGTTGGTGTATAGTTCTTTCAGTCGCCGGCATCAATGCAATCCAAGAATTTCATTTCCCTCTGTAAACCCAGTGCGTTCTTCGCTTATAGAAATCAGCGGAGGCAAATAGTTCTTTTCAGAACTACTACATTATTTGAATAAGAAATAAATTGCCATTTATTATACTTATGTTCCTGTTTTGTTTGTTTATAAAAGCATAACAGAATATTGTTGAGTGAGGTTGCGAAGTGTTTAATATTCATTATGTTGAAACTTAACTATAACAATAATATTAATTTAAGAAAATGTTTTCGGCCTGTTCCTTTCTGAAGTATCTGACACATCAGTATCAATTGATACTTACGAAAGTAACATAACTCATAGTTAAGTTTTATCTCTATAATGATAACTATAGTAATAAATATATCTAATTTTCCACTCTTCCCAGCTAGTTGTGTGGCTTAGTGTGGAGAAGCTTGGCATAGTAAGCTAGAGGTTCCGGGTTCAATTCCCAGCTCTGGCAGATGGGTTTTCTAGAAAATTCGCTTAATTCTGAGTTACATTGAGCTTATTCAAAGATCTGTAAGAAATTTAAATAATATGAGTTGCCTATAGTTAAAAAACAATAAGCATTCTCAGGTTGTATGTTGTACAACAGAGTATAGCATAAGAAGACCTAAGAAAATACGAAAAATTACCCAACTACACACAGAAAAATAATAGAATAAATAAAGGTACAAGAAAATCTCCTCGAGCAATAAGGGGAGAGAACAGAGTTTTGATTTTTGTGGGCACGTGTCGTTCAAAGACAGTCCAAAAGAATTTCTACTGTATCAATCAATGCGGCGTAGCCGCATTGCTCCCGGCCCAGCCCCGCACTTGTGGCGCGGAAATCCTCCAGGATTCGTATTTAAAAATCCTCGAAGAAAATGCTTTCAAGTAGAGTTATAAAGACTGACATCTCTGTAGAATAAGAACAATTAATTCCAAAGGTAATTATTTCAGAGAATGCTTTAATTTTATTTTCATATATTTGTTATTAGAACATTTAAATTTATTAATATATTATATGCAACCCATTATACACCAAAGGAAATTGCTGAAAAATTCGTGGCAACAGGGACTCGAACCCAGGACCACAGCAACACTAGACCTCCTTCCTCGCCGCTAAGCTACCAAGCCACTTACCACGCATAGATACCAGATATATTTGTATTTACAATTCTTTGTTTACACTGAAATAACTAAAAGAAAATAAATGAAATAAGCCAGAATTAAACGCAAATTTAATTTAATTATATTAAACCACATACGTATATTATTGAACAATAGAATATTATTGAAACAAATTCATATTTAACAATGCAATGATGAAATCCACTTAAGATAAGAAAATATTCATTTTATACACTTATTACTGCATAAAGTTGTGGCTTCAAAGCAATTTACAAATTGTTATGCGTTTAACAATGACTTGCTACAAAAATAATAATCTTACTAATATAATATAACCACATATCTATTTCGTATAAATTTCTCATCACTTGAAGTAGTACCAGATTAATTAACCAGTAAATCACATTTGCATCTTACTTATATCCACTTGTCAGTTAGTAATCAATTTGCAGAATTCAGTCTAGCACATTATAAAATTATGCAGAATCTAATTTCTTATATCTATTGGTAAATTATGATGTACATGTAAATTTACGATATGCTGTCATAATTATTATCCACTGTGTGCCACACCGGATCTCCTTCGGAAGAGGTGCTGGAAGTTTCTACCCCAAAAAATGCATAGGAGAAAGAGTCCTTGAGGCGCTCCGTAAAGGTTTTGTATTCCATATCGTAGGGATGGGCGAAGTCAAAATCAGCCACTTCCACAAAATATCTAAAAAACCGACAAAAAATCAGATTATATTGAGCTAAAGTATGATGTGAACAATAGTGGTATTACCTAGGTCGACTTTGAACGTAAAACGCTACACCAAAGATAATCAGAACAATGGCGACCAAACTGAAGCCCACGGGTACGACAATTACCGAAAGTTGAGCTTGTTTATTGACTAAAACAAGAAACAGAAACATACTATGAAATTGCCATTATTTAAACAATTTATACGTAAATTACAAGCAAAGAAGTATTTACCTTTGTATATAGTGATTGCTACAGGAAATACTTTTGTAGCCACGTCATTGTTGATGATTATAACAGCAGTTCGCTTTTCATTGTCATAAAAATATCGGTGGATGGTGAAATTGCAAGTAGGAGTATCATAAGTAATACCACTTGGGCACGTCTCATTCCCAGTCACATTAAAGGTTCCATACTTGAAGTAATAACAGTAGCTAAATCCACTAGAACCCTGACAGTTCACATCAAGGTTGAGTACCTCATAGCGTTGAATCCAGTTGTTACCAGACACAGCAATATTCTTGACAGGATCTAAAATAAATACATAAACAATTATTATATTAGTGCAATAACATACCAACAGGTACCATGTGTTACATTGTAATTATATTACCTTTGACTGTAAAATTGTGACGAAAGAACCCATAAGGAACATCTTGCAAAATTGGGACTATTGTATGATTTTCACAGATAAATGGAAATGATTTGTTATATTTCACCGTCCCATTTTTCAACTTCAAATTGGTCTTGTATATGATTCCAATAGTTTTAAGTGAATCAAAATTAGTTATCAAATTATCAACAGACCGTCGACCCCGATTAGGTTTTGTAGTAGTTGGTTTAAGCGTTGTAGTTGTTGTCGTTGTTGAAGCTTCTGTAGGAAAAGGCTCAAAACCAGGAATAACAAATGCTTCAACCACATGTGACTCATCCACTTTGGTGTAGTTCATAAGAAACTTCAAGTCATTGGTAATTCCATAATAAACACAATCAACAAACCAGTATGTTAAAATTTGTGTTGCCGTATTGTTTAAATAATCCATGTCTGATTCAGATAATTTGGCTGTGTGCAATACTGCTGTTGCATTTGAAACAAAGTGATTTGATATGGACTTGTTGTATTGTTGTAAAACAATTTCACCATTAAATGTTCCTAAAAAATATTAAACAATAATTGCTTGTGTACAAAACAATATTACTTGCTAACCTGTTAAATGGAATTGCAACCTCTCTGATGCAATGTGAAGTGGAACCAAAAAGTAGTACTTCTTAATTTCAACTTGCATTATATACTTTCCAGGAGGACAATCTTCTTGTGGATAATTCACTTTCCATGAGTCCACATTGCCAGATGATTTGTGCTACAAATAATCTTGTTAGTTAACATAATAAAACTTGAATGTCAAATACTACCTCACGATAATTTTTGAGAAGAGAGTTATCAGTCCAGATAAACAAGAGTGGCCCTCCCACTTCTTTACCATCATCCAAAATCTCAGCTTGAAAATGCACTGTTCCCCCAGCTACTGTTGGTCCTGAACTGCTCATCAACACCTGATACTCAGCATAAACTAAAAAAATATTAATCAACACTGACTACACAAAAATAAGTTTTAAAGATTGCTTACCAATAGTAATGCATATCAAACATATGTATAACACCTGAAATACCATCATGTTGCCAGTTGTTCAATGCATTTAAAATATTGAATAAATTTATTGCATCAACATGAAAAATATTCTTATAAACATCGGCCACCAGTGTAAGATTCTTTGACAGAATAACAGGTTAGAAATGTTTCCCATGTTCCGCCCAACACGCACGCGCATTCCAACGGAGAATTTAAAAATCACGTAAATCCTTTATTTAAATATCATAAATTAATTATAACCACAAAACATAATATTTATATATTTATGCAAACATGCCTTAAATATTAGTTATAATTAACAATGTTATTTAAGTAATTATAATAAAAGAATAATTCCAAATAACATTTCAATTCAGATATAAATTAAAACTTATTAACAAACGTGTTAATAAATATGATAAATTATCATTATCATTTAGCATATAACGCAATGAGATATTAGTACAATAAATATCTAGTCTAGTTTTGCCATGATGAATCAAAACCTGCAGCAGAATCAGAATCTGAGTCTTGCAAACAGTCTCTTTGAATGAATTTCGGAGGTTGATTTGGTGTTTCTGGATTGCTATGAGTGCGATCATCCGTAGGCCGTTTGGCTTTTCGCTTTGTAATATACGCTTTTGGTGCTGGCATTGTAGCTTCCTGCAAATGCACATAAAGCAACCACACGCCACATAAGTGTAAATGAAACAGTCAACAAGAGACATGGCATAAAGGCTAACTATTACCTGAGCTACATTATCGGCTGATCCCCATCCTTTATGCACTTTCTCAGCAATGGGTTCAATTGTACTTAATGATCCACCTCCACCGACACCTAGGAATGAACTGAAAGCCTCCGTGGTTTTCTTAACGCGCACATTAAGTGAACCCACACGCAGGAATTTGTCTAAAAAGTGACACGATTAGCTGATGCAACGAAGACAATGAAAACATTAAACATGTACCTCCATATTTATTCTTGCGTGATTTTGTTTCTGGAACACATGAAAACAGAAAGCGGACGTTAACAAACTTAACAAACCGAACACGATATAGTCACAAACATTTTCGATGCATGCAAATGTTACAACTCAAACAAGAATATCTAAATTCTAGCAGGTTCATTGCAATATTAAAACATCGTTGGGTAATTATTAAGTGGATGCCAGAAATGCATCAACATAAAAAGACGGTAAAAATTTTAATTGTATTTTAATTCCGTGATAAATCAAGTGCATGCAATTTTTAATGCGGCGTGATGCGATTTAACATGCAAATAAATGCAAACGCACGCTCAACTGAGGGACGATAACGTCGAAATACTATAACATTCTCCACCTTTCCCTGCTTAAAAAAGTGGATACGTCGTGAACGCAATAAAACATTGAGAACCAACTATAAAAATAATAAGGCACCAGATTATATCTCATGTAATCGTGCAGGATAATAGAAGATTAGCGTTGTGTTAACTTGACTGCCTTCAGATTTTTGCGCATAAAAGTCCCATGCTTGCGAATCCTTAGCTTGGGTTTGGAAGGATTCGGGCTACGATACTCACTTGCAGCTGTTTTGCCCCTGACTTGACTACTTGTTTCCTTCAATTGGATTGCTTTCTTTCCGCGATAATCTCGAATACCGTCATCAGCCTCTAAAGAATGGCAAATATTAATATGTTACTCGCGAAATATGGTTGTGAATGTCAACTTACTGTAAACTTCAATGAGAAGCTTGTACACATCCGATCGTCCAAAGTGAGCAGCCAAATGCAGCGGCGTGTAGCCCTATAAATTGAATATATTTTTAATTACGCCTTTGGCCAGCCAATGTTTCGTTTGCATGTCGAAGCGTAATTTTCGAATCGTGAATTAGCTCCAGCCCCGACCAGCCACATTACGCTCTTCGTATTTTATTTTCACGACGTTAAAAAGGCGCACAGTACACACACGATCCGTATCTCGCTGGGAACAAGCGAAATTGTGTTTTACAAATATGGGAACACAAATTCTGTCCCCGTGCGACGTCGTCTTCGTCGTGCTCGCGCCTTGTTCGCAGCACACTCACCGAGGGACATTAATAAGCCGCGCGACAACGACGACGATGCGATGCCTCTCGTAAGTACAAATGTAAACGTCATAAACCAGACGTTTATCAGCTGTGCCCGGGAATAAATCTCAGATCTTGTATCGCTTCGACATCGAGAATGTCCGGCATGTAACTGAATCCTTTGTCTTGCCCTTGCTACCGAATATTTCCATCGGGTAATGCTTTCAACATGCCGCATTCCTCCATTCCCATGGCAATGGAAATCGTCGTTAAGATTGAAATTAAGCTGAAATTAAGACTTACCCCATTGGTTTTGGCGTTGACATCAGCAGCATACGTGCCAGCAAAGAGCTTAATGATGTCCGCGTTGCCATGCTTTGCGCCCCAGTGTAAAACGGTCTGGAAATTACCACATGATTCAGTTATCACCACCTCGTTCTAATAACACGTCTGAGATGAAACGCGCGCCGAAAATAAACAAGAAGTGACAATCCGGACGGGAAATACAAGTCTTTGCCGCGATTTGTTGCCAGCACTTGAATAGATAAAAACCAGCAACAAGCAAAGCCAACACATGTATAAATTTAGTTTCGGTTGTTAAATGAATTAAGGGACGAAATACTACTTCCTGTGTGCACTCAAAGGCGGTGCCACAAAACCACAGCATATCCCGAAATGCACTCCTACACTCTGTGACATTTCGCTAAACTGAACGATTTTAACAAGTCTAATGTGTTTGAAATATGTTAAGCGTTAATGTGTTTCGACAATTCGGATGACATGCCGGCCGGGCACATTCATAAATAATCCATGCCTAAATGGCAACAAAGTGCAAAAAAGGCAGGCGTGCATTTAACGGCCCGCAAGCGCTCCCAGCACCCGCCGCCGACGAATTCGTAAAACGTGCGGCGGCGGTGCGACACCGCGCACACATGCACGGTACGCGTCGCGCAAACATTGGGTTTTAATTATCTCGAAAAGCGTTCGAGAGCTAAGTGACAATTTGATTTCAGCCCAGCAACGCGTCTCGTTTGCATGCATTACAATTGCAAAATAGATTTTGGCAAATGTGCGGCGAGCGTGCGCGGCGGAATGCCAGAAATACATCAGGATAATTTACTACAGTACGTTGTTGCAATTTAGCGCGGAATGAGAGGGATGCGACGTCGATGACGGTGAGCCGCTGGCAGGAAAAGCACACGTTACAGCAGGCGCGCAGAAACGCAACAACTTGAACTTATCGTTATTAACCAAGCTTCTAGGCGTATTTTGTACTTACATACTATTGGAATCCGTCGTATTTGTTGTACAACACGCATTCATGGAACAAGAACAAAGATTACATATTAATATATTTAAATAATATACAATTATATAAGAATAATGATCGACTCTGGAAGATAGCAGACAGGAAGTGGCGAAGTATGTAAAAGGTATGAAGAGATATTTTACAGGGCGGTACAGAAATCTTACAAAGAATGTACTTGCATTAAGTGCTTGTTGCACACGCATTTTCTTGGCTTTTCAAGTTATACGAGAGAAATACTTGAAGATGGAAAGATGTAACATCATATATTTTTTGGCTTTCAAACAGTATCCTCGAATTAATTAGACTTAACAGAATTGAAGGCAGCATCGCCCATCTCATTTGAAACTAAATTAAGTTTTCATTGCAATCTGTACATCAATTAAGAAAACATGTATTTCATGGGTGGTTCTTCCGCTGTGTTTTGCAAGGAAGCAACATTTTTCACGTTTCAGTGAGAACAATTTGTTACAGAGTTATATGAAAATCATCTACCGACAAGCTAAATACCTGATGCATATATGCAAAGTGCATCCGATCCGGACAATAACTACAATATTATTTGCATAAATGCTAATACAATGAATGGTTCACACGCGAATTTAATTTCAGACATAACATTTCAACACAGTTAATATGCAAACAATATTTTAATTCATTTGCAATTTAGTCTTAATTCATCATATTTCACCTAAAAATTATGTTCATATTTGAAGTGCATATATAGTTGAAAATCAATTTTTATGATACAATTAATGTCAGCAGCATTTTAATAAATATTGACAGTCATAAGGTGTACAAAAACGAATAAATCGATCCAACACCTAAGTGCGTCCCAACGTCCGGCTGATGTCGATTGCCTCCGTCAGATAAACGCGTTTTTAATGCACTGCCAATACGAGTACTCGTTCGGACGTGTGTGCATTTAAGGTGTAAGATAGGCAGGTGCAGCGTCGTCAACCGAGGCACAGGTGAGCTCTTCGGAGTGACGGTGACAGGAATGAATATCACATGAGCGCGTGGACCCGAACATAAAATTCACGAAAACAAGCGATCAGCTGAAAAAAAGTGACCGGCTAATTGAACGAAACGACTAATTGCCTAAGGCCGTGCGCAGCTGATTTTGTTAATATGTTGTAATCATCATTATGTAAATCGGACCGCATCCCCGTAACCCATATTTATAGTATGAGTTTTTAATTTTCTATCGCTTAAGCGCTACCACAACGTGCTCAACACGCTACCACTCTTCGGGGTGATTCGAACGTCCATTGGTAATACATTTCTTCTCCGAAATTAGAAGCTCAACAGCTACATTACTCGAACCGATGAAATACGAGAGAGCTCGCTCAGGAATTCGGTAACGTTTCGTAACATTTTATTTTGGAGCAGTCGGCAATATATTAAATTCCCCGTGACGTCATATCGCGCGCGTTTGAGAAATGATATGAGAAGCACGACGATTATGACCGTCGCAGACGGAATAAATATCGAAGTGTGACGCGAAATAGCAGCCAGCAACTTTCCTCTCGGAGCGCTCTGGGAGAGCGATGCGTGTGCCCAGTAGGAAATCCGTTTCGGGGCCCCACGACGCGGGTCCGTAATGCGCACGCGGGGCACGCTGTTTGTTTTAGGACACCCCGCGATGCAGACCAACGGCGCGCCCTCCCGCCAAGCCCCCTCCGAGTCCAACGACCACTTCTTATCAGATCTCTGCATGATGACAATTTCGATTTTGGTTGCTCACATTGGAGCACTTCAAGTGCTCTAAGACCATCGATTTATTCATATTGTTTCAATGCTAAATCATTTTCCTCCAAAGAGAAAACAACCAACTCCAATGTACCTATTGCGTGTAATACACGTAATATTGTTGACTTGAATAGAAAAAAGGGTGACACCACACTTACTTCTCTCCTCGTCCACGTTTTTCTTCCTAGTCTTTCTACGTTATCGTCAACTAGATTAAAATAAATTTCTATAATGCGTGTGTGAAATGCATGTAACGTCCGTGTATAATGTGGTAATAATTTCATTACGCTGGGCATTCTTGAAGCCCATTCCCGGAAAACCAACTTCCAAAAACCCAACCGGACAGAGCACATTTTCGTGCGCAAGGCGGCCACATAAATATCTCCATTAATATACAATAAAAGATCCTCTTTTGTTTCGTTGCTAATTAGCAGAGTGCTCCAGGTGTAATAAACGTGAGCATACAAACTTGAGTCGAACGCATTCCAAGTAAACAAATAAAATATTTAGTACTTACGGCCTGTGAGTGACGAGACGATGACGCAATCAATCCGATATCCCACGATAATATCAGCGAAGACGATACGACACCATGCAACAGAGAAGTACAACACATATTAATAGGCGTGTAATGATCTCAGTTTTACAGATGCCATTAATCAACGGCGACATTTTACTGCCCAAATTAATAGAAAAATGTAATGTAAAAATATACGTATGTAAAATTAACACACATGCAGCGAATGCTAAGCCAAGCTAAGTCCAGTGAGACCGAGTATTAGTCCTGAAATTCGGCGAATGACAAGCACGCCGTGTTGACACACGATACTTGGCATTGATAAGCCTATTTTTAATTTAAATGTCTTTAACAAATGGTATGATTAATATCAAGCGAGAGGAGTAGGTCTAAAAATGTCGCATCCCAGGGTGGCAAATGATTTAATAACAATGTCATACATCGAGATAATGTGGCAATTAATTACTATAGATAGTATAAAAATTGCAAACTGTTCGTAATGAATGCAACTTGGTACCGGTTGGTATCCTCGCATGCACCTAGATGTTTTCACCAATGTCAACGTAGATGCTCAGCCAGATAACGCCTTTGGAGGAAAAACGGGCAGAAGCACACTGACGCACTGCAAAACGTGGCGGTTCCTGTCCGCGGCGCACAAAGATTGGATCATCGCGTGACCACATTGCCGCCGCGCCGCTTCTGGCTCACGAACGGACGGCCATTCATGGTCGATGATCGTCGTCGCATTGTCACAAAAGGACAGATAATCGTCGCACGATTCGTGCGCACCATCGCTCATAATTCCTCTCGGCGCACGCACGCAACAACCAAGTGCCGCTAGTTTTCCTTCCTCTGTATTATTTTTGATTTTAATAGAGTAATTACCGAGGACGCGGCATTATATATTCATAATGCTGGCCCAACGCCGTGGTGCGTCACGTACGTGGTGTGCAAAAATAATTTATAATTGCACACTCAGTAGAGATCACCATATAAAGATAAAAAAAATATTTACAATTGAAAAAACAACTGGCAATAAAGAGTGATTTCTCCTAAAGATGAAAAGCAAAACACCTACGTATTAATAGATCAACTAGAAAAACGTTATACCATTATTTTTATTTCAAAAAAAAAAACGAAAATTTTCCGCTAAATATCAATTTCCTATTATTACTTTTCAAGAGAAAGTAAATTTAACGGTATGTTATCGCCTTGTGCAACGCCATTTTGTATGATTCCCCAACACAATGAGAACCCACTTGCGATTAGCAAATCTAATGTCGGCAATTAACGCGTCAAAAGATTCAATACCATTATTCTTTCAACTAACACGGAAGCTATCTCACATGCGTGAGGAAACCGTTTTCTTTCCGTTTCTCGTTTGTCTTTATTTTTCCAACATTTGCACAAAACACACAAAAATCATCAGTGGTCGAACCCACCAGCGGTGTTTACTGTACCAACGGTTGGAAACAATGACGCAAGTTATAATTTATTGATGAAATGAGTTTTTAATTAAGCTTCCCCTGCCTCTGTGCCTCTACTGAGGGTAATTAATACCTCAACGAAGAAAAAAAAACCTACTATTATTTACTATTTCACTCAATTGTCAGAACTCCAAATGTGTTTGCCAGGCGTTACGTTCGCGAGGAATTAGGAAACAATCGTTCCATCACAATTGCTTCTATTAAATGGCGTATTAAGAGAAATCCACAAAATTCGGCCAGGTTCATCTTCTTGATTCCTTTAATAGCTCCATATGAAGATGAATGTTAATGGTGAATGAACGAGCGATAAATTTAGGGTATAATTTATGAGCTGCTCATTTCGAGAATTTATGTTGAATTTGAGCGGCAACGAGCAAAAAGAAAGTGGTATGCAATTGGAATCTTTGTATGTTGATTTTGATATTTCTCTACTCCAGCGATTTCCTTAATCGATGTTTTTATTACGAGAAGCAAAGAGAAGTCGCTAAACGAAAAGGCGTGTGACTTGTGAGTTTGATTAGTTGCTTCGAGTGTACCCTACCCTAATTTACTTCTGCCATTTGTTACTTTACCGGAAAAACGTTGCTGCTGGTGTGCTGGCCCGCCTTGCTTTGCTATTTTTACCGAGACAAAGAGGGCTGTACTTACGAAGAAAATGATTGATCTGCCACTAGCAAGCTTGACATATTCTTACCGTGTATGGGTCCTGTAACAAACAAAGAACAAATTGTATGTATTAGCAGTAGAAGAAGAAAAGTGCAATACAAAAGCAAGCAATCATAGTTATTTCAATCTGCATTATATTGATTAAATCCAAGCAGAATTAAGTTACTCAGTTGCAATCACTAAATTTCAAATTACGATCGATGTTCGAAATTACATAGGAAATTGGCATCGGTCCGAAATGAAGCGGGCGAACGTGCTCAACAGCAGCGCGCCGGAGATATTATGATGAAGTGTCCGTAAACGTTTGCGTTTATACCCTAATTGCACGATAAACAGTGCGCGTCCGCGGCCGTTTATTATCGGTTCATTGATTACCAATAATCGGTTTCGATTCGCATTGATTACAAGGCAGAGCGGCGGAAGCTGTGGTCGCGTAGGCCGCCACCGCCGCCTGGTCCTGGTCCCAAATGCAAACGCGAATCCAAACGCCGCAGCAGCGACCGCGATGGCTGAGGACAATGGATCATACCGGCTCGATTCGCACGGTTTATCGGCGATTTTATGCTCGCACGTCCACCTAAAGCCAACGGTAACTCACGTTGTCCTAACCGACGATCTAGAAGCGATCAGCGAGCGTTGTAAATCGAGCAATGAATGGATGGCGGAATTAATTTTCCTTGGTGTAATTTATTAAGAGCCGCAATTTCTGGCGTGTTTCGTGCGTGCGGTGAGCTTTCATTACCCAGGACAACATACATCAAATAGAAAATTAGGACAGTAATTTTCTTCGAGACCACGGCGCTACTAGCTTTCAAATGTTATTAAAGCCATTCCAATCAGATATAATCATAATTTTCACAGCAACCACTCTCCTCTAACTCTAAATCTTTGTAAACATTTCGTATCCCACAGCGCGCGCACATCTAGCCGTGTTTATAATCGAAATAATTTATTGCCGTCATTGAAGAATTTGATTAAAATATAAATTAAAAGTGCAGTAAAATTTTAATTACTGAATTTATGGGGTCTGTGGCGATGAACGAAAATATCCCATGGTAATTACCGGCTTAATGCCGGGAAAAAAGCAAATGATAACAAATTCGGCAATCTTTGAATATTCTGTTTTCTGCTATTTCTCACACTTACAACACCATCTAGGATCTTATCAATTCCAAGAGCTTTTTAAAAAGCTGTTAATTAAATTCCTTTCGTCTTTTCCAAAATAACGTGTTAAGTACATACCCCAGGCACTTCTCAGGCGGGCGTAAGAGATATGTTCGCGCGTTTTGTTTTCATATCTCGATGACACGAAACACATACGCGGCCCGACCGCGCTTTCGCAGCTTTGCGCAGCTGCCACCGCGGACTTATTTCGGTGCGTCCGCTTTGTCACTGACACTTCTTTACGATAGCGCGCGCGAGATGCGCATCCTACACTTCGATAGGCGGATTTATTTCGAGTTGAAAATAAGGTGTCGACTGGTTACTTACACATGTTTGTTTGTGCCTTGCGCGCCCAAAACCACGCTAAGCCAAATCCTGATTGATTTACATGTCGGCATGACGACCTCGCCGATTTAGTAGTCTATTTTTATCGTAAAATCACTCAAATGAAGCTTAACCATCACGATTGTACTTACAACATGAATTTTTATTCATAAATCAGAAAAAAATGCATAAATATGGCGCAAGCCACACCATTATGATGCAAATAATTTAATGCATTAATTACGAAGAAGCAAATAAATCATAAAAATTTCCATTTACATACAAAAAGGCAACCGGAAGTGTCCTATACGCATGATATGAATGCGTTGAAAGTGACTTTAGAAACTCCCCTCACCAAGAAAACATTTCAAAGAATACTCAAAGGAAATGTCCAATGATAAATTAATAAATGATAGCAACACATTTTTCCATGTCTTGCAAATCAGATAGCCAATGTGGTTAGACTCCCAGACTTGTTTACTGCCTACAACGCTCTGGAAATCCGATATGATAAGAAACCAGGCTCCTAAGTTGACTGTAATTTGAAGGACCACATTTGAAGTCGATCAGTCATCGATAGTCAGAAGATGTAGAGACGAAGGCATTATGACCTCAAGTTGCAATAGTGTGACACATGTCCTTACCGTGGCGCCATGTAATTTACGAGCGTCTCCCACGACTTGGGCTTACTCGTCATCCTCATCAGTTGGCAGTGAGTGAAAGAAGACAACATCTAAAATGAGCAGAAAAACTCTAAATGCCCAAAGTGCAAAGCCAAACACGCCCTCTGAAAAGACTTAGGAGGTTATGCTAATTTAGTAGTTTTTACTTCAAGCACACGGTGCTTAAAGTGACACAACCACAGAGTGTTCGCTCATACATCCCCAAAAGAAGAGTATCGGTTTCAGGCCCAACGCCTGCGAGTTATAGCATGCACGCTGCTAGTGCTAATCATATGCTCGGAAGTGTTATTGATGGAAAGCGGGCCACCCATTCATCATACCCAAATCGTCCTAATTTGCTCCAGCCAGAGCGATACATCCACAACATCACTACGCACATTGCACAGCTACTGCTACCCAATATGGCATTCGATATTTGAAATTACAACGCTTGACAATTCATTAACACAACATTGTGTAATCAAGTGCATGTTGTAATGGCGTACAATATGAATTGAAATCAAACAGGTAAAAAGACATGAATGAATCGATGAATGAGATGCAAAAAAAGAACACGACGCGCCATGACAACGCAGTATTCGCAAGCGAAACAAAACAAATATTCCCGACGGCGTTCGTGTTTTGTTTCTGGCGATTGCACTTCTATCGACAGCTCGCGCACCACGAGTCCCATCAGCATGTGCAGCATGCACCGCGGGTCGAATTGTAAATGTTGGACGTGTCAAACGTTTGATAGACTTTGTATGTGCGCGCGGTGTCAGATATAAATGAAGCGCGTCGTGGCACCTGGAGCCGGTTTACATTTTCGACCGGTTCGCCGAGGACGACCAAGACGACGTCCTCGTGGACTCTAGGGAGTGCCATGGCGCCAGGCCCAGACGGGACCCAATTAGCTTCGCACACCTCACCCTGATTTACGGCACCCCCGCATAGCCACTTCCTGTGCATACCGCAGAGCGTCTCACGCTCTCAGTCGCCCCATCCTTGTCAAGTCGAGCATTGAATGGGCACCCACACGATTTCTAATAGATTCTTGACCATGGCCGAGTTCAATTCTCTCGCCAACACCTCACATTTAATTAGGTGCAGTGTGCTCGGAAATGATTGATTTCAACAGGTTACGCTATCGTGGTAGAAGAGATTGGGAAGTGGTCGACAAGAACTCACTGATAAACACTGGTGCGAGAGAAAAGCTACATGATCCTCCGGGCCATTCAAGCTTTCTGTCATTGCGCATACTTCGAAAACTTTACTACGGCTCCATTATTAGATCGAGATAAGGCCGAGATATAATAGATAATTGTCAGCACAATAAACAGGCCTGACACACACGAAAAGACAAATTGTAGAATAAAAGTGTTGTGGGAAGTCTAAAACAATATCCTAATCTATAATCTGTAAAATATGTGTAAAACAAAATGACACCTGTCAATTATAATATTCTACACGTTTTGCAGATGGCCGCACCTGCTATTCGCACATTAAAATTGCAAATCATGGCGCAAATTACGTTCGTTAGCCATATTTTTTCATGTCACATTTATTTCGATACTTCAATCATGCGAAAACAAGCGCTGCGACATAAATATACCCATTTTAAACACGAAAAATCAGTTTCTTGTGTAAACACTCAGCAAACACATGTTTATGTAAAACGTTAAGTAGTAATCTAACAGCTACTACACTCGACTGTACGAACGTAGGCGAAAAGTGTTGCCGAACGGATCTATTAAAGCTCCTCGCTCAAGTCAAGAGCAAAGTAGTAAAAACTTATGACATGTTTGAAGGCAATTTATCATTTTCTAGCGCATGTGTGCAGTGAAACACTTACGCGGCAAAGTGTACAAAATGTGTTTTAATTTCTCTGAAAAATTACACGTGTATTGAATTTCAACAAGCGGGGCGACGAAGCATACCAACCCTACGCGAAAAAGTCATCTGTCTTTAATTACTAGGTTGAAAAAATAAGACTGACAGTTTTATCTGGCAATCACAAGCAGTGTAAAACTTTTTATGCAAAACAAAAATTGTGACATACAAAGATTCACGATAAACAAAAAGTCCTTTGAGTAAATATGACACTCCTCAAAGACCTAAGTTCTAGCAGTAGATCCTAGATCGGCAATTAAAACTCCACTCAAATGTTTATTTACGACCCAAACATACCAGGTTCTCTTTTAGCATAAACATCTCAAAGGGGAGAGGAGAACGTCAATAAAAAGACACCACATATGCGACTAATTAGGCGTACGATATTCATCTACATCAACTTTAATTTCCACCGAGGGTGTAAACGACAAGACGTTCTGAAAAATCTGTCATCTCCTCACAAGTGTGCCTGCATAAAACCGTGCTCATTTATGATAAAACAGGTGCCTTCGCACTCAAGAACGCCACGGCTTTACGACATTTTCGAGATTCACACATCCGTTACGTTTCACATACGACCATCGTCAAAGTAGCACACAAGTACACTACTTTTCTTACGCGTTTTACACACGTTTTAATCGCCTCGCACACATTAACGCACTCAGCGCACCGACAAGCAGGAAGCATAACTGTCACTCGTGTCCCCAGTGTCCATGTAGCATTAAAGCATGTTGAAATTGTAAATAACTCAATGACATAATAATAAAGATGAGAGCGGCGGATAAGCGATAGCCTAGCATGTTAATGATCAGCTAATAACATTTACGTTTTTCTGCATTTCGTGAATTTCATGAATATTTATCCGTAATCCACGCACGTCGTGTAATTCCATGACACAAATTGAATTAATGCAGCAATTTGCGCCTGGTGAGAGTAGTAAATACCTCGCTAAAACATCTGAGGAAGTTGAATAGAGGCTTTGGAAGCGCCATCCGAAGACTTCCAGAATATCACACATGCCGTGCATACTCTTTGCCGCCGTGGTTTGGCAAGGTGCTAAGTTAAATATTTGACTTAGCACCTTGTTTACGCAGGTACTATATTTACGAGCTGACAATAAGCCAACTCATACATACTTTAAAGTCTTTAAACAAATAGTTGAGAGTCATGTAGGTCGTTTGTCTCTAGCACACGTCGTGAAGAAGTCGCCGAAAAATAATGAAACTTTGTTACAACTCTTCAAGTTAGTGTTTCTGTGCATAAAGGTCTACAAACAATCTTCACACACATTATAAAAATGCTTTGTAATCCTTGTAAAACCTTCTTGCGCAACTTCCAAGAAAATCATAATAATTCGTCATGTTTAGGCAAAGCCAAAGAGTTTATTACACGTATCATCACCTTCTCGCAGTGGGCAAAATTGAATTACTACTCTCGGTGGCGGCTTGCCCGAAGCGTCGTGCTTCGCAGATAAATCGGTCGGCGTTCGCCGCGCATGATTTATGCGCCCATGTGTATTGCAATTATACAGCACTTGGAAGATTTAATAAGCTGAGAAATCGAGTGATTTATACACAGTCACGCGCATCAAATATCAGCAGACTTACTGCTTCACTTAAATTAAACTATGCTGAACCAGTCCGGGCGAGGAAAACAAGAAAAAGTGGCATGGCTTCCAGGACGATTGTGCGTGCCGCGCAGAAAAACCGACTCGGTGTAAAGTGTAGCCTGCCGAGGAAAAGCGCAGAGTTGGGTGAAGAATGTGCTTTGAGATTTTCGCCACGGCCAATAAATTAGTTATTCGGTCGTTCGCGTCGAGCCGTGGAAGAGCAGCGTGACGTTATGGCGCGTTGCCAGAATTTGATGTTGCGGATAAATAACTAGTAAATTACGTTAAAAGATTTAGATCACGCCCTCAACGTCGTCGACAAGATGCTTGAATATTTCAGTGCTGTCCAGAACGAGACAACATAAGTTGTACTTGCACTAAGAAGACGCAGATAAAAATCATTAACATTGTTTTTAATTAAATGTAACAGCTTCTCGGAATAATTACTGTAGTATTCCTGGATGACATGTAGGATGTGGAATATATCCAGGAATAAAGTAAAAATACCAATATCGCATATCAAAACACAGTTAAATATGCAGAAAATGCAAATTCGAGATTGCACCGCGTGCTCGTATCGTCCCAACAAGATCTCGTCGAAACGCAATCCATTGTTTGAAGGATCCATCGAATTCCATTGTCGATACTTGCGCGCCGCGGTCCGCGAGGATATTATGCACACAATACGCCGATAAGGATCTGATACGTGTGTATTATGTTGCAAGGCTTCTACCGGCTCGGATATCTGCGGCCATCTCTTCACCGCGCACAGACACCATCAAAACAATCGCAGCCACCAACAACCAAGCAGAGCGATTATATTGAGACATTAAAAATAACTGGAAACACGGAAAATTTGCTTTCTTTCACCACCCCGCAGCGCACTTCCTTCTCGGCGCTCCTTTCCTGCTTTGTTTAGACATTTTAAGTGGCACATAGCGCAACAAAAGAAGCAGCACGCCGATGCGACGATTTATACACGCCATAGTCGGTAATTCAAAATTTGTGTACCAATGTCAGCGGCGGTCGCGAGCACTTTAAAGGACGCGGACACCATTCGTGCCAGCCGCCGCCACAGGCGACGCTGAGTTATTTGTGAACTCGACACGTCATGCTAAACACTCCTGCCCTTCAATCAACCCGCTTAATTCCTGCGCAAATCGCACGACAAATTACCGTCGCACTGGTGCCACACTGTGGTCGGGAATGCAATGCGCGGCGTGGATGTACTCCAGGACCCAAAGTCCGATTTATCTGAGCTGACACATCGTGCTTCCCATGCGCTTCGCGATCTCGGGGCTTTATTAATAAGATGTGACAACTGGTACAATAATAGATACCAATTAGAAAATTAAAAAACCACGAATAAATGCTGCTAATTTCACCCGAACTGGGCAGAGGATTGCTTAGAAATGACAATTTGTCGATGGACCACAGATACAAACAAAACGATCTCAGATCCATTAGTTACCAATTTGACCGAGACTGTAAAACTGATTCCAGAGCATTCAAAAAGTTTGCATTGTCTCGGCTTACTTTTTCTTTCATTTTGAGACCTAAAGTAGTTTAAAAATTCTTTTGTAGACTGCGATCGCTCCGCATCGCTAAGCGCACCGTGGGAATTCCACCTCGCCAATGTGTAAAATACGAACTGCGTGGAAACAATAGACGCTGTTAAGCAGAGCCCCGCTACTATATCGAAACTTGAAGTGCATGTGTGCATAGAGAGCGAACACAACTCTTGCCCCTGGGTTCAAACCGTTGCAACATTGTCCCGCAGACGCGAGTATTTCACTGCAAAGTTACTGTTATTACCACGTCGGCGCCATTTTGTGCTCTATTGGCACACATGCTTCCACTTGTACGCGCCGGACAAAGCAGCGCAAATTTCGAATAACTCCCAACATCTCCAAAGCGTACACGCACTCCTGCCTTACGCGCCAACAAAGATAAAGTAGCGCCATCAGTGGAGCGTTCGCAAAAGGGCCACTCTCGTAGGTGAAATTGTAGCCGGAAGGCTACATCATGATGAGCTTTTACAAAGAGGAAGCAAGCACGCGTGCTCATTATTCCGACATTTTCGTTCAGAGTTGTCATTAGCTCATTGTTTTTGGAGCGCGCTTTTCCGCCGCGGGCGTTGATAAACCCGTAAAAAAGCAGCACATCATCCAAAGCTCGAAGCATACAACGCCATTATAGCACGCTAATTGGTATCCTGCCCCCGAAAAGGACAAACAATGATACCGAAAAAAAAATTCCCAATGTAAAGTCACTGTGAATGAAAAATAATACCGAATGTATAAACCTCGCTTCATTTCGTCATTACTTGCTGGACACGCCCTTGCACAGCTCCGTCTCTGAAACTGTGCCTTATTGACATAAACAAATATCCAAAGAGTTAATCATGGCAATCAGGAGGCGCTCAATGAAAACAACATGCCCGTGCCCATGTTGAAAAGGATTATATATTGATATTGTAATGTGGTTAGTTAGCGAGGGCGCCCTCGAGACGAGCGCGCAACGGAAGCATGTCCCAACGCCCAGAATTGATAAATAACAAAAGGAGCTATAAATTTAAACAAAATCATAATTGCATTTCGACATTGTAATTAAACGTGCGCAACTCGAGGCACCACCCGAACGCCTGGCGCTGTGATTTATAGGAAATTTGTCAGTGATCGAATTTGGGCATCGTCTACAGCTGCAGCCTATCGAATGAATATCTACAGAGTGAAACCGTAAAACAAATAACGATATGATAATATGAGAACATAAGTTGAATGATATGTGACATTTTCTACATAGTTTTAAATAAATTGATCAATTAATTCACTGTCATTTCCGTTAATTTCCACCCGTATTTCCTCGCCTTCTAAGCCCCGATGTTTGGGCTTATTACATTCCACACTCTACATTATCCAATAAACAAACAAACAAGCCATACACGACCCTGATGCTTATCATGCGGGGACACACACACAGTCGGCGCCCTCTTTCCCAACATCCCAGCTCTGATCCTGCCAACCAAGACTTCTTTATTGCACGAATGGTACCCAGAACCTTGGGGGTACCCGTACCAACTACAATTCTCAATTACCCATAATCGTAATTTTCAGGAACAATTTAATAAACCTTTCAGTTTACTACCTCCAGACTACCTAAAATGCGTGTGCGTTTTTCCGAAGTACCAATTTGCAAATTTGACCTAAAGCTTGCTCATACACGCACCTGATTAATGAGTAAAATTTGAATAATTAAATCATTAGCATTTAGTTATGCATTCATTATTGTCTTGGAACGTGGGTAATTATCGAATATCCGGCAATAATGGCTCGGTAATGGCGATACCAGCCACAACGTGCATGAGTCAAGTGACCAAAACATTAAAGCGTATTGACATGCCTGCATTGTGATGGCTGCACAAAGTAGCGTAATAAAATTGAACCATAATAATAATATTTTTGCACGGTGTAATTTATAACTAAATTGATACCGCTCGAGATAAGTGCGAGCCCTTTAATGCGCTGGAAAGTATTTTTTTATCGCAAACGCAAGATCGTTGACGCTTGTCGACGCGCTAACAACCAGAGGGCATGTAACAAGTCAGTAAACTCTGAACAGCCCAATATTATCTTGTGTTTCATTAAAAGCAAGTTGCAAGAAATAATTTCGTGTAATAACTTCATCATTTTCTAAGCGTAGTCGCTACCAAAATAATAGAAAGATCGTCAAAAGTTTGTAGCAGTTTAAAGAATCCTGTTGTAGTACATTGCTTCCTCGAAAAGAAATTTATGTCTCTCTTAGCAATGTTAGTATATTCCAAGTCATGCAGAAAGATATATCGCCGTCGGAATTTTCGGTGCGCTTTTTTTCGCGTCGCCTTCGTTTTTTCCTCGCGTCATCTAAACGACAAAACAGTTTAATTTCCTCGGCGTCGCGTTAGTTATGTACAATTTATAGACGTTCAAATCGCCGCGACGCGACCGCGCTCAATGTTTGTAAATGCGCTCGCATGCCAGAACGATTTATAAATATAGAACAGGGATTAATCAAGTGAACGTCAAGATGCGCGCGACTCTGGAGGAATTTTAATCGCAGACTCTTAAAAAGTGATACAGGGCCACTTCTCCGAGGTGAAGACGACTTAAAATCATATTTCTACTTGAAGAGCATCTAAGATAGTAGCTTTAAAATGTCCTCAAGTTAAGAAAGAGAGTTAGAAGTGTGCTGGTCCGCGTGTGCGCTTTGTGTCGCTGGCGATAAGCGGGTGGTAGTCATGTAGCAGCCGGTAATATAGTGAAATCAATTAGCAACAAACGATCGTTCGATGGGAGAGCGTCGATACAATCTGGCGATCGCCGTGTGTGGCGGAGGATTACAATAATCTAGAATAAGTCGCAGCGGCGACACACGACACTGAAGGAGAATGGGTCCAGGAGTGCAATAAGCGTACTCCTCCGCATCTTCAGACTACCGCTATCAAGATCTAATAATGAATGCGCTTTAATTTCGAAATCTCCCCATTTCATACTTTATAAAAATAGAGAAGGAAAACTGTTAATTTTTTTTAAAGAAGTTGTTGAGTGTTAGAAAGATTAATTTGAAAACTGCAAGAATTAAATTGCTAAATTGAATGCCAAACAATGTTTGCACAATCTCTATCAACATGTCAATCACATATAACATATTCATTGTAGTTGCTGTTACGACAAGATGAAAAATCCTCCAGAAGCATATCGCACGTTTATCCACTACCTCCTCCACGACGTCCTGCCTCCGTTGCCGCGTTGCGAAGTAGTAAAAGCGCGTGTAGCCCAGCACAGATGTGTTCTGCATAAGTGCATTCTTGTAGGCTGTCAGCGCGACCCCGTCCGGCGTTAAGTGCATTTACATGTCGCTTTGATCCGAATATGCGAAAAAAGTATAACGCGCGCGCGGCGCGACATGCGAATGGGAATCGATCACCTCGTGTTTCGGATGAGCGTTACTACTCGCGCACTATTCAAAAGCTCATACTAGGAGGCAGCAGCCAACATATTTCACCAAAGCGACCCGGAGAGGGTCTTTTGTCGTGTTACCTCGTCAGCATGTTGTTACTTTCCATCACTTAACGCACGTGTCGACCTGTTTCGCCGTTTTGTCAACTGCGCTTGATAACAGATAGCATAATCTAGTACAACCCGGCCTACAAGGAAATGCCAACAAGAGGCCTCGATTGAAACTATAAGCACATAGGAAGAATTCAATTGAAAATCGCAGATTCAGATCAAGATTGCGTTGCTCCCATTGAGGATCGAAGATTGGAGCAAACGCGATGCATGTTGTTGCCTCCCTTGATTTGTATGCAATTAGTACAAACCGCTGCAGACGGCAAAGAACCAAGAAAAGAAGCAAATTTATTTATTGCCTTCTATTCTCCCCCAGAGTATTCTCTCTAAACGCCAAGAACGGTTTCGCTCGCTCAGCTCTCCTCGTCGCTTTACGCTACTTCCCGATGGCAGGCAAATATTTTTCTCTCCGCTGCGACCGATTTCCTAGTCCCCTCCCCGCGAGAGACGGGAGCCACGTATTAATTAGCGGGTGCACGTCGCCGCGCTAATTGTAAATTTAATTAAAACCGCAGCGCGCAGTGCGCGCACCGCAATGGCACTTTATCAGATAGGTGCGCGCATTGTGTACAAACGCAACGGTGCACGGGAGACCCTCAGCGTGCGCGCAAGAAATGCGAGGATATATTACGCAGGCCACGCTGTTGGCCCTTCTAGGCGCATATAATTTAATGGCGATCGCCGCGGCCGCGGTATTTATACGCGCGCGCACAATGAATGCACGCGCCGCCAAGCGCCCGCCCGATCGGCGCACATGTATGAGCCGCCGCCAGCGACTATAAATAAGTTTAATTCGATCGGCGATGGTGCTTTACGCCCCGTGCATTTATTTATTTAACTAAAATATTTTTTATGCACTCGCAGCAACGCAGAAATAGAAAATGCGTACAATACAGAATCCACAGATTTTCATTTGGAAATGTTCACACGATGTTGTCATTTTGTAGTATTTGAAATGTATCCCCGTTGGGAATTAAAGACATGAGGTTGTCAAAAGCGGTACAAAATTATAAACTATTTAACTTTCAATTGCTTACATCCGTTACTATCGCAGTTGTGGACTTTTTGCCGACAAAATGCAAAACACGTTGGTTTTCTTCTCCATCGAAATATCAATTTGCAATCAACCCTAAAATTACACTGAATTGATGAAATGCCAACACATCTCCCATTCATATCCGTCGCAACTAAACAGATGTCAAATTAACGTCGTTACACAGCGGACTTAAATACAGAGCAATTTGCCAAAATTCTAATGTGCCGCGCGGAGATATCATTTTGCTATAATTAGCGAGCAGATGTACGCCGGTTTGTTCGGCGCGTGTTGGACTGATTGCGCCGCGCGCCGAAACATTCGCTAAACAAACAGATATGATATCCGGACGAATCATGCGAATGACATGGCTTGAAACAAAAAGCCCATTTGCATGCGGTTGCCATCGCCATATGCATTTATAATAACACACAACTGAGTGGAACAACATAATACGAGTGTGCTATTCTCCACAGGAAAAATAAAATATCAGCAACAACCATAATATTATAACATCAGAGATAACGATTCGATGATTGCTGTTGATATGCCTTTCCTTCGTCCAATTGGAAAGCGCTCGTCGGGAAGCTCTCGTGTGTCTTTGCGGTACTTTTTGGCATCCCGTGCACAATGTTCAGCTCCGCATGTTCCCAATTACGACCAGAGCGGCGATAAATTGGTCTGCGAGCGCGCGCGCGCTTGCAATTAAATAACAAGGATTGACATAGTGTGGCACAAAAGTAGGTATTAATGATATAATGACGACATAAATTAGAGTCCATTTGAGTGAGTTAATTTTAACTGCACTCGAGAACGCTGAGCACGCGCACCAGAAAGGTGGAGCAAGGCGAAAACAAACGCCTAGCGAACCGAATCCGAACGAGCGAGTAAATTATTTACCGAGCAATAATCATAAAAATAAAGCCAAAGCTTCATTAAAAACGAATCTGGAAGACATAAAGTGCCAACATTCCCGATGCTCAGGAAGGGAGAGAAACGCCATCCGAAACGTAAACTTGTCCTCTGCGGGCATTAGCCATAATTAAATTTCCAGTTTAAGAGGAAACAGGCCACTTGAGAATTAAAAATATGCACGATGTAAAACTATAACGTCGACTTTTTTTGCATTCGGAGTCAATGGTTGCGGATTTCGAGAAGTTGGATACTTGAAACCATGGTGAAGTGACTTAGCATCTTTTAGCTGCCCTTGGAGTCGCATTAAAAGGCGTGTAATCGATCCCATACGCGCCTCCAAAGTGTTTCAGAAATTTTGACACTTTTACAAGCCATCCCAAGTTCAATAACATGGAACGAAAACAAAGTGCACACAAAAACTTGTAGCAAAAAATAAGCGCAACCTACTCCAGCTCAGAGTTTAGAACTGAGGGTAGCCAGTCTTTATTATGTAAGCGATATCTCTAACAAGGACATGTGTTAGGCACCGTTGATTTATATGAATACCCCAAGCCTTCTATGACACCAGAACCAGACCATGCAGCTTTAATTCCCACCCATCAACCTGGCGCCAAACGTCTAGTCTACCATTCCGATGACCATTGAATTGTTATAAAGGCCGACGTAAGTTTACACTACCGCAAATAAAATACTTCCAGTACTACTTCTATGAATAAAATTAAACCATCTATACAATTGTAGCATAATATATATAATAGCGATCTCATTTGAGAAAGAGAAATAAATCACGAGTACGGACACACTACATTGTCTAGATTCCTCTGGATTGGTGCGTTACAACGTAGGAGTACTTTGCATTCAAAATGCCAACATTAGTTAAAATTTGCCGATAATTTATTTTATATCGCAGCGATGGGCATGCGTAGGCCGCTCTCATTTGTACGCAACTCCAGCCCCAGCGACGTCATATGAAATTAATTCTTTCCCGAACCAGTAAGACCCAAGAGGTGCGCCAAAGCCCATACCAACCACGACGATCTTGTTTATTTAAATTTAAATACCCGGTTCCATTCTATGTCTTCTCGCGCGCCGCATTGCTACACTGCACTCGGTACATTTTCAGCGAGGAGGAATTTGACCAACTTGCCGAAGAGGAGATGAGAGTGTTTCGATGTTTAGTTTACTCCATGCCGCGACGAGGATAAATTGATGCGAGTAAAGCACCGTAATTGCGAGTCGGGTGAGCTGGGTCGAAAAACGATGCGTGAAATATGCGTCGCGCCGCTTTTTTTTACCCAACTTTTCCCCTATCTGAGTACGAGGATCGCGCTCGAAAACGGAAAGCAGCGCGTGGACGTGCATCATGTGGGTGTTATTGGTTTAGCTGGTGCAGCTCGCGTTACAAGCAAACGAACCCAACCCATTCTTCTAAAAATCTTCGTATTGCTGTCATTTAAAAGTATCACTAGTGTGAGCTGGCAATTAACAGAGATAACGATACACAGCCGGCATAAAAAAAAAACTTGTTAAAAAAAAACTGAAATTTAATTCCTAATGAATGTACAGCAACGTTCAACACCCAACACGAGAAGTACCAAACAGTGTTACATCCGAAAACATTTGTACACACTTTGGTTAATTTATGGCAAAATAAATTACGAATGGCATCCAGTAACACGTGTATCTATCTACCTCCAAACATCCTTCGATAAGCCTATTTTAGAAATACCCGTGTATTTCTCCTTTCTTTCTACGTGAATAAGTAAAGCAGTAACTAACATTTTGCTACGTTTAATAGACAAGCATTTATTTTCACTTTCAAATCGCTGGCTTAAGAGGGTGCGCTCCTCCCAAAACGTAAAACATTTCTACCAGATAACAAGTTTCCGATTTCAACACAGGATGTTGTTTGTGCCCCTGACGTAATCGGAATCCTGACCCACGCCATGATAATTGATCTTGTACTTAACGTCGCTGAGTAGTAGGTAGAGAGAGGATTCGTTTGTTTTTAATGCTTTGTCTAGTCGATTGTAATCCGAAAAGATCTGCAACACGGGCGTATACAGGCGCCACTCGCAGATTAACCAGGAAGATAACGAAAACTCCAGCCAGATAAACGGACAAGTTGGCAAACAAAAAATAATTGAATTTGACTATCAGCCGAGATCACTTTCTAACTGCAATACAATCTTCGTTCCCAGACATTTTATGCAATTTGCATTTTGCCACGTTCATTCCGATATTACTATGTTACATAATTTATTGTTTTTTACAACGTGCGTGCATGCGTTTTGAACCACCCGCCAGCTAAGAACAACCGACTTGCAAGTCTCGCGACACGGCTAGTGCGCAATGCGTTGCAACCGTTAATGATGTCCGTAAATCTTATCTTATTTCCTCGCGCACGATATTACGATTATTTGTTTACACCCGGCGACAAGCAGAGAAAAACACGCGTTTCGTGCGCTGAATTTGCGTGCGTCACCTGTACAATCCAACACTCTGGCATAGGGGTGTCGCTGCGGTTTAGATACTTTATGAAAGTTTGAAGCGACTGGAGCGCTAGGCAATCGATGCATCACCAAATTGCAGTGCCACGGGCGCACTGCGCCGGCTATAAATGCACTCATTAATTAATTTACACGGGATAGATCTATCGGGGCCGGTAGTCGATCTCTGCCTGAATGCGAGCGTAGCGCTGGCACATCGACACTTTGGAACACGGTCACACTAATGAAACAACGTGCGCCTCGGCAATCAGACGCAATTCGGTCCACTGCAAGCCCGCCGGGAAACTCGCCAACATTTGCACTGTTCCAATCCAATTGTTTGCTCTGCTCTGCCCCGTATGCCCTGGCCTTATCTCAGTCCTTAGTAAATAAATTAAGCGCGGAATGTCTCAATGTGGCCGCTTCTTGCGCTGGCAAAAACCATCGGAATTTTCACAGCAATTAATCGCTTTTCTATTGGGTCCTGATTTCTCATTTTATGCTCACAAATAGAGCACAAAGACGGCATAAAGGGCGACGACGTCGCGCACTCGAGACCACCGTACTGGAACAAGCGTTTTGTGTGCCCGGCCAATTATTTCCAACACGAGGTGTTATTAAGCCGCGGCTCGTATTTCAAGCTCCCTGGTAATGAGGCTCCGGCAGCCGCAACACTGGTAGCCCAAGTAGCAAGTTGCTGTGTGGCGACAGGGATGGATGGCCGCTCCGAGCCATCTCACCTGTCAACCGTCAAAATATCATACGCTCCCGTAGCTCATCAGCCCATCCTCCTCGGCGCATGCAACTGGCAACCTCGGCATCGCGCATTCCTTATCGGCTCGCGATAAATGTCTCCGCGCATCTGAAAGAGTGCCTACAATCGGTAACATTCCGCGATGCATTTTTTATCCTCCGCAGAAATGCGAAAACGTTACCAACTCGCCAAGTTAACACGCTATTGTGGTGCTTGCGACGGGCAGTGAGGCGCCGCTCTCGCCGCCGTCGTGCTCATGGATGGCGGGCAGTACCGTTGCGAGCATTGCACATCGTCGGCGACGTCGAATTCGTGCACACACCGGGACGCGTTGAATAAGTGAATACTGCTGTGATTCAGTGAGCTGAGCATCTCACCAAACCCCTAACGGCTCTTGCTAACATGGGCACAGCCTCAAACTGCTGACTATATTATACAATAGTTAATTGTAAATAGAAGCGGTGTACTCTGTCATTTGCAAGTCGGCATGAATATTCGATGCAAATTAAACAAATCACATAACTACGATGATTAATTCAGCCGGCTGGCCTGTATTATGCCTGCCCTGCTGATATATGTACATGCATGGAGATCCAAGATCAGCTGCTGATTTAAATAATTAATTGTAATCAGTTATTCATGAAGCGAAAGAGATTAGAGAGATTGGGCAACACAAAAATTAACTTAATTCATCTGGTTACCGGTTTAGTCGTTATTGAATTATCGGTGAAAAGTCTTCATTTACAATGTAAAATTAACAGTAAAATTTATCCAAAGACAAAACGTGTGTGGCACAAGAAAGGAAATTAACTGAGAATAATAAACGGTAATATTTCAATTAAAATCATAATATATCAATAACTTACCGAGTGAAAGATGAAAACAGAATCCAACAACAAAGCCTTCGGCGTAATTAAGATCATATATTATTGATTATAATTAAAATCTATTTAGTACAAATGTTCGACTACCGGTCGTTTTAAAACAACCCCGAGCATTTTGTAATTATTTGTTTTCTCCTACCGACTGCATATCGTCAGAACGTATGAGAACCAAACAGAAGATAGAATTAATAATTTATTGGGGCCACTACCACAAAGCCAATTAAACGCTAAAGGTGAAAAAAATATCGTGTAATATTCAACACGTTTACCACATGTAAATATCATTCTTTCTAAATTCACCTACTGCATGTTTTCAACATCAACCTCATTGCAGCCGATTTGTCGCTGGCACACAACACAATTGCTCTAACATCCTGTATAATTGCCGCATGTTTGTATACAGGAATAAATTGCCATCGCCTGTCACCGATGTAAAACTGAATACGCTAAATGAGTTTTTGATTTATTATTTAAATCATTGTCACACAACTTTTTTTCTTTCTCATTCAGCGGTCGACATCGCTATAATACATGCATATTAATAAATAAATCACGCTTGTATTATGAGACATTCATAATACAAGTCCAGCTGTCATTTGATTTTAGCAATGTTTACCTTATCATCCTCCTGCTCTAACCACGACTTTAGGAGGCAAAAGGGTCTAAAAAAAAGTCTAAGACCTAAGGCCATAACTATTCCACCAGCGTCCTAAAAGTCGTCGAATCGTACGAAAAAAACTACAGTCTATCCCTTACCTGCTGATAGAGACAGATCACAAGATAAAACAAGCTATTTGTTCACAAAGATACGAGTCAAATCTTTCCTACACCCCAGAATCGGGTGGCGAACGTATCAATCGCGCTGGTGTTACCAGCCCGTTTACCTGTGAGCGCTGCGATAAAATCTCGGAGTGAGACTTAAGGATGCAACTCTTCACTCTTAGAAATCAGTTCCGCTGAGTTAAAACAATAAAACGCGTCTGAGTGTGACCGTATCGTTTGTTCAGGGGGCGGACGCGCGTTAAACGCTTACTACGCTCACAGTCCTGTGTGGAGTTCTTGGGAATTAGACACATACCATGCTTCATTCAGAAGAACTCAGAAAGCGCAAAATCCAAGATACCCGAATTAAATTTCGACGCTACATGAGGATTATAACCTCCTCCAAATCGGAGAGAAAAACAAGAGACCGAATACGATGACTACGATAAGTTGTCAACTGCAGCTTACCTTCAGCTTGACGAGACGTGGCTCCTTGTTGGCGAGCTTCGCTAGCTCCTGATAGTCTCCCTTGGCGGCAGCCACCAGCCACCCGATGCACTTCTTCGGCTCCAGCTGAAGCACAATAAATATATATCACACGTTTTACGAGCTGTCACCTTTTAAAGACCAGGTTAACGTGACCATAGCCAAGATAATGAAACAATTTTAATTGCACCACAACCATTTTAGATAACTCTACCATCGCCAGTGAAAGTACGCCAAATGTGGAAAATTGATAATTTTAATCAACTCGAATTTCCGTATAGTGTGTACTTACCGAAGTGACCGAAGCACCGTCATCCTCGTCGACCCCCTGCGGACAAGAACACAACGGTTAAACAAAAGAGCACACGGCGTATAAATTAGCAGGCCAGCGCGATAGCATCGGGGCCCGGGTACGGGCGCGCGCCCGCCTAAGATACGCGAGTCACGCCGTATTTATTAACGAATTACACAAGACAGGTCCAGGTAATTTGTCGGTCCCGCAAACGATAATGGATTTTATTAACGTGTGCGACCCGATCTAAATGGTGCATTGGTAAACGATTTAACTTATCGTTTATGTGTACCATAGAAGCCGCAGCTAATCGTTAAATTGAAAAAAAAAAAAAACGTACGACTAACGCTGGATGAAAGTGCTCACGATGAAAATAAGGATGAATATACATCGTTTTAACCCCCACCTATGGCAAGTGATTAAATTATTAGATATTATTTAAGATGCAAGTGGCATTTGTTGCGTTTGTGAAGAAGATTGCGTCTATTAAGAAATTATTTATCATACCACAAATGCCGGCGTAGCTCTCATCAATCATCAAAGTGCTCGTTGCATTTGCCCACATAAAGACGAGGCGACGTTACGTCTTAATAATCTATTCATCAATATAAATTGATTTCACGTACATGCGTCGTATGCGCGTTACGATGAAATAATTGATTGAGAGGCATTAAACGGTATAAAATACGTTTTCACCACGATCCGATGAAATGATCAATCTAAAGTTGATCAAACTAGAATTTACCAAACTGATTTTAGCTGCGAGTTAAATGTACACGAAAATTCACTCTACTAACTCAATTAAAATTATTTTTAAGAAACAATCATGTCCACAACTCAAGCAGTAGTCAATTCAAGAAATCTCAAAAAACTCAAACATTTACGACTAAAGCAATACCAAGTCAAATTTAACATACTATTATCCAACAATTTATTAATTTCAGTTTCCTCTCAATGGCCCGTGCACATGTCACTAGCTCTTGTCTAAAAACAAACTCACAATATGTCATACATGAGTATGATGTGACGTGCGTGGATGCGTTTCGGAAGGCACAAAAATCGCGTCGTAAATTTCGTCCAAGCGACATATATTCTTCATTAACTGGATGTTTCAGTGGCATTTATATTTTACGATGCCGCTTTTTCATCATATGCGCGCCGCCATTGACGCCGCAACTTATAGATCATGTGTAGCGCCGCATCGCGCTGCCCCCACATTTGACACGTTACAGAAGCTTATGCTAAACGAAATTTTTCAAAATGCACAAAAGAGATTTATGCGATTATGGGCGCATATGAACGAGGAAAAGAACAGAGTGGAAAAACATGCATCATTTGCAATCATTGCCGACTTTTATCAGTACAAATGACGCCAAACTTAAAGCGTCTTTTTTCTAGATACCATCCAGGTACACACACTAAACAAGTTTATTCTCAAAAGTATCAGTTGCAGACAGTGACTGCATGCAATATAAAATCAATATAGGCAATTACGAGTCGTGCGGCAGGAGCTGGAAAGTCTCAGGTTACGATTTATCAATTTTCGTGCGTTCCGCGCCGCACGACGTCGCTCTAGCATCTTTCCTGAGCCAGGTACGGTACCTCGACGACATTTTGCGTCGCATATCGGCGAGATATAAGATCCTCGTCGCATCGCGTGCTTAATAAATAAGAAAGGCAGTCAAATTATGACAGCGGACGGCAATACGATACGTGTAAATCATGCGTGCGCGTCTTTTCCACATTTGCATTTTCCACAGATCGTGAAACGCAGCTATATAAATAAATGTTGCTGATAGAATCTGTTACCTGCGCGTGCATTACAAATTTAATTTACGATTCGCACAATTAACTAAATAAACACACGGCTATGCGTCGCGCATTTGCATTTACGACCCTGAGCGAGATTTATTCCATCGCAAATAAACACACCAGCGCCGGGAATATTTAGATGTTAGTCGCAGGGTGGGTGATGCGGATGCGCACAGCTCTACCAGCTCGAATAACTGACTTATCACCTAGCGCATCGCCACGTGTAAAAATCTAGCCGAGGGCGAACATTAAATAATAGTTTACAAATTTTGCCACCGCAGGCGGTCCAGCCAATCCGATCTAAGGGGCCATACAATTGGAGATACCATAAATACACTTGATGGATATTTAGCACAGGTCTCAAGAAAAAGTCAAACCAACTGTCACCTAATCACGCAGGTCGACTCCCAGCCACCTCTGGCGCCTTTCGTCCAAAAATACACACTGCCTGAAGCCTCATGAAGAGCGATGGGCATCGATTTTATAAGCTTTTCAATTTGGTGCTTGTTATTGCAGCGACACAATGGAGATGGAGAGATGGACATGGCCGATAAAATCACTTCGTGGAGCTGGCCGCTAGCGCGAGGATACGCGGCGAGGAAGATTTACTAGCGGCGTCGGGCTAATATGCCATACTCATTCAATTATACGCAAAGGTACGTGGCGCATCGCTGATACGCCGAGGAGATGAAGTTAAATAGCCCGCTGCTGATGGTACGTACTCGACCAGGTCGCCAGAGCTGTATAAGTGAATATCAAGATTCAGCTTTTTGACGATTTTAATTAACTCGCCTTAATCTGCTGGCATGATAAATCTTCCTCGCCTTTCCAAACGCTCCGATTTCCCATCGCAAAATAGGTTCCCATGATGCAACACTTCTATTTAAAGTTTTTCTCAATGATTCGGCAGCAGCAGGCAGCGTGTATCATCATTTTCGTAAGATCCAGTACTCAAGTATGCGCGCGGCGTATGAATGGCTGGATGTTAACGAATAATGCCGTTTGTTTGCGAGAACAAAAGCCGCAAATTCGACACGTGCCCTTTTACTGAGCGTCGATAGTAAGCAGCGTAGATCAATGCTGCTGCCATTGTTACCAACTCAAACACCGTACAAACCAGAGTGAAAGAATAACAAGTACTTGCATTGCGTTTCAATTAGATAATTGCTCGCGTATAATTAATCGAGTCGAATTGAAAAGAAAAACTTTTATTACAATTTTCTACACCTAGCGGAAGGCAATTTAGCAAATGCATGCACGTCCAATAGCTAAGTGCCCTAGTACTATTTGCGCCTGGCAAATCGCGTCGAAATAAAGTCGTAAATTTAAAATAGCAAACGCACGCATGCGATATATAATTAGCCGATAAATTAAGCGGAAAATGAATGGCGACAGAAATGCATGTAGACCAATAGTAAAAGCAATTCGCGACAAATAAATGTTCCGGCCGACGGTAAATAAAACGCGTGGCGTCGCCTGAACAGCCGCCTGACGCACCACAACCGCCTCCCATACCACCACTGCGCCGCTCCAGCCACCACCATCATAGCAATACACTGCTGCTGGATTTTCGGGCTTCGCAAGTGTATTACCCGCCCGACATCCATGCGTACGAGCATTATTATAATAAAACAAAAGGGTTATTGGTTTGTGTCTGTCAGCCGCAAAACGAGCCGGCGAGAACGCCCCTTGAACGTGCACGTGCTCCCCCGCCGCCACAAGTATCACTACTTCAATGCGAGCGCATCCTACCATCCAGACATGACCCACTGCGCCCACAGCGCATATTCCGAGGCACCCCGCTTGAATTAAACAACACTAAATCATCAACTTTTCATCTGCACAGAGCGAGGCTCAAAAATTAAAACATGGGCATGAATTAAAATTTTACAGCTCGTGTTTGGCAAAAGTGTGCCTCGCGCGTTATTCATCTCTGAAAGCGGCACACATGGGCATAGAGGGCGCGTATTAGTTAACAGAAATAAAGCAAGCAGGACTATCTATCGGCCGGCCGCTTTTACGAGTCGGGTTGTCCGAACAATACATTACTCCAATGCACCGCGTGATGAATGCTAGGGCAGCAAGGATGGGCGCAATGTTTTTTTTAAATTAATTTCGTGCTAATGAGTTTCATGTACGCTGAGCGCATGTTCGCGCTGGAAATATTATTCATTATTTTGCACGCTTTTTGGGCGCACACTGTCTACAGGGCATAATTGAAGCGTTGTATGCCCCACGGCATAGATATTTTCAATTAAATACTCAGTGTTTGCTTTTTTATTTATTGACAGTCTATCCATACGTTTGTTAACGCTTCATTCACATGCAAACCCATCACAACTAAATCTTAGAGCAACTTTACTTTAGAGTTTTTGTGATCCATAGTTCTCAAGCGCATTTCCTCTTTAGAAACCCTCTCTACAGCCTGAAGGATACATGTACCTTACAACCTGGTTGTTAATTCTACCCAGCGCATGAAAGCGCAAGCCAAATGTAGCAAAGTTAGAAAGTTCCTTTAGATCCACATACTCCACACTCGAGGCAATTCCAATGCAAACAACCCAGGCGAGTCATGTAGAAGGCAATAATTGATATCATAAAATACACTTCGACCCTACAACAACTCCAACCTCTCTACAACTCGAGCCAAAGATGTTGCATAGTCCAACCGAGAAAAATCACCCATGAATCGACGGATAACTAGATGTTGTCCCTTGGTTTGCGTCACGGCACGTGGGTTACCCGTAAACTAATTTGTGATCGCAGCGGGATTATTCAAACATTGCCTTCTCCAGCGCGCTCGGGACGCTCGTGGCAAATGCGCCCAGAATGACGCCGCGCATTCTTTGCGCGCTCTCGCTCCGACCCAATGGCCAGACGGTCATTACTCATATTCCACGCGAGATTATCGCTGGACTCGCGACATTGTACGGCTGTTTGTGTGTTTCCTCAGGACGGTGCATGTGTAGGCTTGCGCCACTAAATTACATCAAACATTACATCCTAATCGGACGCGCATCTTAAGCACCATTACTCATTCGAAATTATTGCCGTCGCTGGCACGAGTGGCACAAAGCACGGCCGAACACCCCGGACACAATATTCGTGTAATGTCCTTACAAGCGTTTAGCCAGCGCTGATTGAATCGTTGCGAGATTATCAGCGTTAATACGCCAGCGCAGCGTATTTCTCCGGCGTCACTATCATGGCGCATCAGACAAATGGGAAACGCTTCGACTTACCTTGGCATTGGTCCTTAGTGGGATCTTCTTGAGTTTCTGCACCTTTGGACTATCGTCCTCCACAGATGCCAGTCTGTTGAACTTTTGCGTGCGCTCCTTGACGCTGACAACCTGCTCGTTGTCTACTTCCGGCTCCTTGTTTGCATTATCAGAAAGTTCGTTATCTTTCTCGAACGTAGAGACTGCCTTCTCAGCTGCCTCTCGTCGTTCTGCTAGGAGTTTATCACTGCTCTTCCTCCTTGGAGGAGCTTGGGGTACGACTTGCTCTACATTATTGAGGGAGAAGGTAGACGAAGAGATGGATACATTATCACCTGCTATGAACGTGCTTGGGGAGTTTACTGGTGGTGGAGGTCTGTATGGTGGTGGGACACGCTGTGGGGAAGAGTACAGTGGGTTAATTGCTTGGACCACCGGCATTGGGGAAGTGGCCGGGACTGGAATCCCGATATTATTATGAGGAGATGTTGGTAAACCTATGGAATTACGCGGGTCGTACTTGGGCGAGGAATGTTGATATGGAGATCGCGGATGTTCTAATACTGATGGCTGTGGGGTGTGCTGATAACGAGGGCGTAGTGTAACCCACTTCTGACCACCATCGGTACGTGTTGAGGCCAGCTCGTTCACGTAGGCTTTGAATTTAATTTTGGCGTCCTCTGTGAAACAATATGATTCATTTGTGTTAAGATTACGTGTGATAAGGGTTATTATCGTATGATTCAGTCAGTAGAAAAATTTCACAGTCCACTGTATGACAACACCGTGCAATCAAATATCATTCAAAGTCAAATCTACTTCATTCTACTATTCTCTACCTTCTCTCTTCCACTTCTCCTTCGCACTTAGCGCCCGAGCGTCTCGCTTGCATTTGCAGCGCCTCGGAACCAAAACATAACCTCCTCGAAATGCAACCGCAGCATGCAAACATTATGAATTCAACAATTATTGCACACAAAGCGTGCTGTCAATGATGCAATCATCAATTGCGTACACCAGCAGAGGCATTACGTTGCTTCTGATCACACTCTCGCTGCACAATCCTCGTCTGAGCCTCGAATTCAACAGGTTGCTGTGTTGTGCCTACAGTAGACGTAAACAAACCTACCTTTGGTGAGCGGATCGCGTAGATAGTGGCTAAAGTGTCGCACAATCTCCGAGTTCTGCACTGTGCCGCCTTGCCGGAGGAGATATTTGTGGATCTCATCAAAAGTCAATTCGGTGCCTGGCATTGTTCGTTAGTTGGTCAATGCACTACGCTTCCAAGTACACATTTCACCTCATTGCTGGCACTCGAAACTGCTCCGCGCACTGGAAAGTGAGGTTCATGCGGGCCAGGCGTTGACGCTCCGGAGTTGACGCTCGCCAGGTAGAGCGAGAACGCTGCGTTGCCACAACTGGAGAGAAACAAACAAAAGCGCGCGCGTGGTGAAGAAATTCAAAAATAAATGTACACCATACCATCATACTACATATTATCCTATAGTACAGGCATCGTTTTTAACCATTTAATAGAAAAATAACTTATTGTAATGAAAGTACTGATAGATATCTTTAAATTAACAATGCATAGTAAATGCATGATATTCAATTTCTTCCAAGTCAATTAATTCGAGCAAACATTAATTTACGTCTCTGCTATCTTTTGATTGAAAGCACAAACCGTCGCTCAAGTCGAAACGTCCGCATCAACTCCGGCCAGTCTTCGGCTGGAAAGGAAGCGGAGGAAGCGAGGAAGAGGTTGCAGAGGCGCATGGTCCGAAATGCCTTTTATCAGATCAAAATATTATATTACAACGGGAAATGCATTTAATTAAATATTTTCATGCGGACGCCTGTGCGAGATACTCATTCCACGACACCTGCAATTAGTCGCGGTCCAAGGCCTTGCTAAATGTCCGACGATCACTCCGTACAGCGATTGCAAATGCACGAAAGAAGCAATAATCCTCAGAGTATGATGGATATAATTACTACTCAAAATGTTGTACTTCGTATAAATCCCCATATGAAAAATTCAATGAAATTAGTTATTTTATTTACTAACAATTAATCAAAATATTGTTATTGCTCGTTGAGGTTGCGTGTAACAGTGCAATATGGGAAGTGTCACGCTGATAAAGCAGCAATAAAGGCCAAATCTTCTTATATAACTAACTCTGTTTGCATTGCGTTATGTTTTTAATCAATTAAACACAAACGAATAAACACAATGCCAATGTGCACGGCCGCCTACTGCACAAAGGAGCGTCGTAATTAAACGCGGCGCGCAATGGCGGCCGTGGTTGATGATGACATTCAATTAGCCGCATGCAATCTTGACCACTGTTTGCCCGGAGCGCGAAAACCACGCCAGAATAATAGACACGCACCCGGGATGCGTATGATTTACACATCCTGAAAAAACTGCTCGAAAACATTCTACAACTTAATAAATAAAAATGAAATATTAGTCTAAATTAAATGCTAATTGCATCGCCGGCGAAGATTTCAATAATTAACCCGTAGCGCATTGTTGTCTGCACATAATCAGGCAATTAATTTTCGTCGTGTTCGAGCCTATACCGAATGACATTATGGCATTTTAATTAAGTCTAGTTTTCAGCCGAGGCGCGCATTAAATTAAGCATTATGCTCGCAAGTAAATAATCTGAGGCGTATTGTGCGTTTTAAGGATGATTCTGATCACCACTAGGCACAGGCATAATTGTATAAATTTGTGCTTCCAATGCTTATCCATAATTCATCACTGTGTTGGATTCAATTTTGGTCTTTGTTAATTAAGCGCGCGGAATACAACGGACCAAGCAAAATCCATCAACTAATAAGAAGCTAATCTTGGATGTTCCCATGTCAAGTTTGACGGTGGATGTGGCTGATTTCCTTGCGATCAGCATGAGATATGCGCGATGCAAGATTGTAACAAGTATGCAAGGTGTTGAGAGATTAGAAGATTGCCTATTTACAATATTCCTTCGTCTTATAAATTCTCCACTCGTATAAATCCACTCTCCCTGCTTTATTTTCCTTCTTCTTGCTAGCAGGACCGCGACCGCAGTGCGCGGATGGTGTCCGCGTGTATTTCCTGCAATAAATTCTCGCCTTGTTTTGCATACGCGCGCCGATTTCAGCAATGGCGGAGGTGTAGGGGGCGCTAGCGTTCGAGCAACAACCAACAACGTCGAAGAAATGCTGCATTATCGTGACATTTTGCCAACCGAAAGCTCGTTGACGTCAAGATACGAGTACAAGTACCTACGTCCTGTGTTGGGCTTCAACGTGTTATCAGAATGATGCAGATTGAAAGGGTTTGAAACAGATTCGAGTGTTGGGTTTCAAGTTTACTTTATTCATGTCTATTTTTATGCTCTTTTTTTAGTTTAATTTCTAGATTCCCATGATGTTCTTGAATTTTGATAACCTAGTTTCGTAATATTTGTACAAAAACAAAAGCACGCTGGACATCATAAATGACCATCTTTTGTAAATCATGCGTCAAGGTTTATTGCTCGCGGTTTGCATTGCACAATGCAAATATGCATTGTGTGTTGTTTTCGTAATCACCATAAAGAAGCACCTCCAAGTCCCCGAAAACTAGTTCACCTGTTAGACTAATAGATTATGCAAATTCCCAAGAACTCTATTCGCGGCCGCCGAAAACATGCATACACAAATTTCAACATGCATCACACATTATTCCTCACGTTTATGAATATTACATTAAATTGCACGAAAATGTAAGCCGCACTTATTTTCTGTGTTGTTGCTGCTCACGAAGAGCAGAACTACAAATGTACGTAGAGATTCCGGGCGTTGATTTGGGCCGGTCGCGCTGGAAAAAATCCCAACGTGTCAGAGGCCAAGTAATGTCAGGCACGATAGAAGATTGATTTATCGCACCAATTAGGAGCAACACGAAACGTAAATTTCCTATATTAAATTCTTTATCGTTCAAACGCGGAGGAGTCTTGTACGATTCACGTGGCCTATCGACACTCTGCGCCGAAAGAAGCGTCCGATTAATAATATCAATAACGATGCGCGTGTCGTAATGTGAAGAGGAGTAACAAAAGTGCCGCGCCGACAAATTTCATGCGTCCGAGAGAAAAACGACGCACGTTATGACCACACTTATATATATTTTCACAAAGCGCGCGCCGTTTAAACATTCAACTCATGCATCCTTGAGTGATTTTATCGACATCCACATTATTACATAAAACACATAAAAATTTGTATAATCGCGTAAAAATGTTGATGTGTCGGCGTGCGCTTCGCAAAAAATAAAAAAGCGACACACGCCGCGTTTGCTGCATTTTGCAGCGCAAGACAGCAAATACGTTGAATATTTATTATATCAAGCTTTTTGCAACAACAATTTGTTTGTTCTAATTCAACGTCAACAGATTTCTGGCGTGTTTGACATACTGGCGGCCAGGAATTTCTGATTTTTCGCCGTTGGAATGGTGGATAACGGGGCAACGTAAATATTTTGACAAAATTGACGTGTTTTACGCGGTATTCCACGTGACATGTAAGGACCGGAGAATTCAGCGAAAGCTGTCGTAATGCGAATAATGCACACATGAGTTATTTTACGGCATGGAAAAAACCGAATGGACTGAGATAGAAATTAGCGCCGCAAATATAAATGACACAGCTCTATTTGCTTAAAATAGTTTCATTGAAAAGTTGCACATGACTTAACACAATGATTCAATGCTTTCAAGCTGAGATTGCGACTGACTTCGCCCAAGCCATCATAATAAACGCCAACAAGTGACCAATGTGCGCCAATGTTTAATTACATGTAAAATGCGTGCGGTGCAATTAAGGTAACACGACAAGTACATTTAGTTGTCAAGTACTTTTTCTAGTTTCCCGAGCGATTTTGTCCACTTTGCGCGCAGAAGGAAGACGCGCGTTTCGCTCGGCTGCCTTTCCAGATGCATTGTTTTAGCATAGACAATCGAGCCGCCACTTTATGAACCCCAATTAATCCTTATCGCCTTTTCGACTTTTGTTCATGCTAAGTGACTGACAAGCAGCAAACTTTTCCAAATCTCAACTTTTCCGAGCACATGAATGAATAAAAGAACAACTCCCCACCGCAGGCTAAACATGTGCGTGGCAGCCTTAATTATAAGGCTTTTCCCGGCGCTGCCGCCTTTTGACTTTTCTCCTCTGCTGCACATACGAGCCCCGTAGGGTGGCAGGCAAAAGGTGCGCGCCGCCGCACGTGCATGTGTGTCGCCCGTGTACATACACGCCCGCGGCTTGCGTGCGCCCAGCAGTGGGGATGGAGGGGGGCGGTCACCACCGGCGACCGCACGCAGTCTCCTCGAGCGCGCGCTCCCGCCGTCGGCGCCGCTGCCCGTATACACACACTCACACACTCGACGGGCACGCCGCGCGCGCGAGAGGCGCCCCGGCCGCACATTGTTACCATTAAGCCCGTCGAAGCCGCTCGCACACCTTCCTCTTGGCCAGCTCCGCTCTCCTATCAAACCAGCTCCGACACCGGGCGTCGCATACCGTTTCGGGCCGTGATTTATTTGATTATGGACGCGCACGCTGCCGCATCATCACGCCACGTGCTAAAAATAAGCCCTGGCCGCTAATCCTGCAGCCAGGAAGAGAAGAGCGTTCTTCCGCACGCGCAAATTTCAAACAGTCTCTAGTTCTCTACCGGTCCGCGCGGTCCCTGTCGTTAGTGCGCGCGCCAAAGTGCTCCAAATTCTCTCGCGAGTGATATCGAATTTTATTCGTGTTTGCGCAAGTTTTATGTCGCCTGTTAACGCTCCAAGACTTTGAAGACGTGCGCCGACTTGGACATTAAATATTAAGACTCGTATAGTGAGGAGTTGCTGTCACGTTGTTTGGATGCAGAAACGCGCAGGGTTGTGCATAGTTGCCGAGCTGATTGAATTTTCAACCGATGCGCGTACTGTGAGTAAGTGAACAATTATTGACTTGTAAAACTTTCCGAACTTTGCATAATAATTGCGTCGAGGTTGGAAAAACGGGGCACCAGTCTGACACGCAGCCTGCCGCACGTAGAGAATAAGAATAAAAGAAACACCTGTGGAATAGTGGCACGCGCTGCTTTCGAATCGCAGATATTTCTAATCTAAAAACTCTATAAACGCATTTTGTAGCCGCTTGTGTGGTAGACGATCGCGAAAAATCAATCCAATTAAGCTTGATAAAGACAGCAAAAAGATCTCTCCGAGCGAAAGCAGAGATTTCGCGCTGTGCTCAGCTTACCTCAGCACACGAAAGAGGAGGCGGAAAACCATCGCATCCCGTTTGAGGACATAAATTAATTAAACCCTCGCTCGTGTTCCGCGCGCGTAGGCCGGGACGATCTCGTGCTCGTCGGCGCGTTACATTTACGGGGGCGTTTCGTCGACTCAGTCACACACAGCCGCACTGACAAGATGGAGGATACCTGGGAGTCGAACGTATCGCCGCTAATTATGGGCATGAGCGGCGGTGGCGGCATCGGCGAGATGCAGCCGCCCGACATGGGGGTCGGCCCGCCGCACGCCCAACACCCGCAGCATCCGCAACACGCACAGCTCCAGCAGCAGCACCACCACCACCATCCAAACATGCCGCAACACCATCCACCGCAGAATATGAGCGCCGCCGACATGCAGGACCTCGAGCGCGACCATCATCTCGGGCGGGAGCTGAGCGCCGTCGAGAACAACATGCATCTTCAGCATCCGGGCGGCAGTGGTGTCGGCGGGGCGGTGATGAATCGCAACGACTATTATGCGAATCAGGTAAGCGCTAGTTCTGTTATCTACGATCCCGAGGAGAGACGCTGTTCCCTACCTGGTCCGTAATTTATGTGTATATGTGTATGCCATGTTAGGCCTAAATTTGAGAACCCTGGGGTTTATGTTACAACATCCCGTTGGATGATTTGCAAATTGGGAGATCACATTGAAAATGCCGCAAGAATACCGCATTGAACCTTATTTCAAATTCAATTAACACTCCAAGAACTAAACAATACCCCCAGAAAGAGTGTCTTTAGAAAAGACAACTCCATTGTAATCAATTGCTTTCATTGTCCGCAAATGTTTGTAGACAATGAATTGACCAACGCGCGCACGTAAACACCATAATATTGGAGTTTCGTGCGTTTGTAGCCAAGGTCCACGCTCTGCATATTTGATTAGAACACACATGTAGATCGGTAAGATAATGCCCTCCGTGCCCTCGCGCGTTCCGAATTATTCACCATGCGTTTTCCGAGCCAAAGCCAGCCATTACACACCATTATAGCTCATACCACCACCAAATAATCGCTGTGCGGCGACCATTTCGGAAAGTTGACGCACCCGCGTCCACATCGATTCCTAATGATATGCCAAGTCAATTATGATTTCCATGTCACTCTTTTTTGTCCCACTGCGTCCTCTTATTGGACGATATGGCACCAACAATGTGCTTGTTGTGATTGTTGGTGGCCAGCATGAAAGTAGGATTGCGCGTTCGGCGCGGTTATTATGACGAGATGTCCTGCCGATAAGCGCATGGTGGCTTCGTGCGTTTTTCCAGCATTTTCAGCGCCATTAAAAGCAGCGAATGCAGCGCTTCGATGCCGCTGGTTACGATCTGTTAATGCTCCACCAACAGTGAAAAAGTGGAGAAAAACAAGCGGCGACAAAAGGACACCACAACATCGCGTGGAATCCTGATTACAACAGCGTTCGTGACCCGTTTTATTGTTAAATGTATTAATGACTTTAATGATTTTTGTTTAAGCTGGGATAATAGTGGTCTAGTTGTATGTTTGGTCGCACGCTAAAGTGTCTAGCAGAAAACATTATGATTCGAAACATTAATTTTCCTTGCTTCAAACCGAAATAACTGATTTCTTAGAGGTATGAAGATTAAATCAACCTTCGACAAAAACGATAATTTAATATTCATCTATTCAAAAAGCTTACTTATTAGATGTTTTCTACTTGAAAAGAAGAAGCATTTAGTTGATATTCATATGTTCACGCCTGTAAATTCTGGCTGAGATTATCAAAATTCAATGCAAACAAATTGGCTACTTAAATTTAATGTTTATTAGAGGTTGCAATAGGAATAAATTTTGTTAAACAAATTTCTAATCCGGCATCAACAGCATCTTAAGATGCCTTTAATAAAAAGTTAATCGGTGACCTATTTCCGCCATTACCACCCGCGTAATCAGTTACATCAATTGATAAAATATCAAAGTGTGTATGTAATAAATCTCGATGTTTGTTTGCATGCGCATTGTTCATCGATAGGACATTTTCTAGCCTCGTTTTCATTTCGCGTAGTTTATTTTTCCACAACACGCTCATGTCCATTGTTGAATAGTTCTCTGCATTTCCATGAATATTCGAGTTTTTTCCGCGTTCTAAACATGCGCCGATCCAAAAAGATAATTCGGTGTTTCGCATAGCCCACACAAAATCAACATTTTCATACACAATTTCCTTGTATCATTTTGATATTTTAATCTAAGCATAGAAGAAAAATGCCAGCAACAGTAAAATCATTCGTCTTAACTCGTGTCATTCGCATGATATAATCCACCCATGCAACAAAACCTCGATTGTTTATAATTATCGCTCGTAACCACCGTGGCGTACCGTGTGTATCGCAATGAAAAAATCTTCGTCGTAAAACCCGCGAGCGAGAATAACGAGGAAGCCGCGTTTCTCGTGTCGCGACTTCCTTCAATTATAAATCCGCAGATTATGCGCCCGCAGAGTGCACGAAGAACGATACGATGGATGGAAGAACGATGGGCTGCGGTGTCGAGGACAAAACAGGCGACATTCGACGAAACATTAACCAGGAACAATTGCGACGCACGTAATCGTAAAAATTATAAACGCCAGCACAGGCACACCACAACCAACACCTACCTGTAACCAAATGCGCCGAGTGCCTATGTGTTTCAGTTGTTTACAATCGAAAACGAAACGCTGTAGAAAGTGTTTGTTGTAATTTAATTAACCCAAAGTTTGTCTATTCGACGGAGATATCATAATTTCACCTTTAGAGTGATAGCGCAGTCATAAAATATCGAAATGCATGCAGACTGCTAAAGGTAAGAAAGCGAACTTTACGGGCATATCCTGCAGTAAAACCGAAACTAAGTTCTCATCACAAAACTACTCTAGATGCAGACTACGAGATTCAGACTAGAGAGAGGAAAATATATATGGAATTTTCTCTTTCTCATAAACAAATCAACAAATAATGATGTTCAACTCTGAAAAACTCTACATTCTGTCTGATTTCATACCGAGCAGATGAGAAATTATAATTATATCTTCCTTGGTTATGTTTACATCGCTGTAAACCTTAAACTATAATCCAAGAAAGTTTAATTAATCCTTAACCACTCAGCGTATTTCTATCTCTCCTTCAACTTCCTCAGCAAAACCGCTCCAAGCAAGTTCTTCTTTCCCACCACAAATCTACAATATTTGCAAAGTAATTAAGCATGCCTCAGTAAGAGCGAGGCGCATATTTGTACTTTTGTTTGCTTGAGTGAAAATTATTTTCTGATATCATGACAATACCTGAACGAAATTCGACGCAACATTACAGTATTAAGTTGGACGTTGGAAACAGCTGGAGTGCAGTATGTAATTATCACCAATTTTCGGGTGATAGTCAGCACGAATGAGATTCGTCATAGATACGCGGTGGCCCACGAAAATCAATCCGAATTGAAAACAACGAAATTATTTTTTTATGCTACTCCAACTTCAATTCCAGCCACACAAAGGCGTTTTATCATGATCAACTTTAATATTCCTGTCGGCTAATTTATTTAATTCGACACCCAAATTTGTCTAACTTTGTCTAACACATCTAGTAATCAAGTATAATTGCTGCTATTAACTAATTACCACGTTTTTGGTAAAATTACGAAACCTGAAAATAAAGTTCAACATAACTTTGACAAATCAAAAATATTTATAAAAAGTTGTCTCCTCCCACAAGTGTGCATCTTGTAAACTGTACACTCTGTTAAAACCTTTCAACATTGTTGAAAAACGAACCCAATTATTCCATCGCTAATTAACGCCACAATGGCGTTTGTTCAAGAAGTTGCGATATCATAATTAACTCCTTACATCTCGAAGATATATTAGCGAAATTTAGTTACAATATAAAAAAAAAGGTGACAAGATTTAGTGTTCAATTATGTAGCTATCTGATGATGAAAACTGCTACTGGAAAACTTGTACCGTCTTAATTAACCTGAGACATTTGCATTGTAATGTGAGAAAATGTCAACCAAACAACGAGATTTTAGGTTACCTCAGTTAACCCAACGTCAACTTTATACTGTATTTTTAACATTACATCCTATCCAGCTATAAATTTCGATGTTCCTCTCATAAACATTCTCAACTGAACATATCCCGAAACAGTTCATACTTTACGATCCGTAACGTTAATATCCCAAAGATATAAAGTCGATAGTGTAATATATTACAGTGCAGCATTAATTCCGATAGGTGGAGATTCAAATATAAATTGTCGATGCCCCCCCCCTCTTCTTTGGCGGCCGCAAACACAAACGCGCAACGTTTAATTCCATTAAATAACAATTTATTATCAATCGCGAGCTGGCTACACAACGCTCCGCATCGAGATGATAATTTAAAGCGCCGCAGATGCAAATACGCGAAACATGAATGAAGCTGAACGCAGCGAAGAAACGGAAATGTTGTCCAATATTAATTTTAATATTTCCACGCACCAGATAGGCGCATCGCGATTTAATTTACGACCCGTTTCGGATGCGTGTTGCGACGCGAATATTTATTAACCTACATGGCGGATAAATTACAAAAGGCCAAACGCTAAACTTTAGCGCATATTAACAACTCTATTCAGTGCCTGGTCACGCTGAATTTGAACGAGAACAAAGTAAATGGTAGTAAAAGGCAAAAACACTATTATACGTTTCATTATAAGGAATAAGTCATTAATAATTTTATTTGTCGCGCTAATAAAATGTAAAATGCTCGTACTACTCGTAAAACCTGTAATCACGAATAAATAATAATAATAAGTGGCAACAGCAGCAGAACTTGCAAGCGTTCATTTATAATTTACAGCTTAGAGTAAAGAAAGGTTAATTTAATTAATTCGTCTGACTATAAACCAGTGTTGCTAATTAGTTTTACGATCGATCAATTTCTACCGATATAAGTCATTCGATTATTATTTCATTCTTCGGTTTAGAATTCATTTTTGTGAACACGTTTCGCCCTAAACGATGAAATCTTTGCTTTTAACATCAAAACACATGTGATTGTTTAATAGCCATTTGAATGCAATTTAAAATTCATGACCATGTTGCCTCCATCAGAAACAAGTGAAATATTTTGGTGGCAGATGCGCCTCCCAGCCAAACACTCAAACTGTTTTGTTCTATTATTGCATTACTAATTAGCCACACAGAGCAAACGCAGAATGGAAAAATTACAGAGCATTAGATATGCAAAGTGACGTGGCGTTAGGTGTTGTTTGAACGTTGTTATAAATTATAATAAACATGCATATTTAATGCGCTTACTACTTTGATGCATTTGTTATAATAAACTGTATGGATTTTAAAGAAAATCCTAATCAATTGCAGCAACTACTAGCGTTGACCTTGGTAATTAGACTCAGACTCAGCATAAACGATTGACAAATTTACAACGCACTGTTTTTTCTCTCCTCGTGAAAACTCCGAATTTTATTGCCGTCGATTGCGCCGCTTATAATTTACATAAATTACGCTTTATGCCTAGTTCTGCCTAATTGTATTTGGCCATGCTTAATTCCATAGCCGTTAACGCTAATCTCATTTATTTCACCAGCAGATTTCTCTAAATTTCAACCACACTAACATTCGACATTACATCAACCTATCGTAAATTCGCTATAAATTTATCAAGTTATTATTATTATTATTAATGTAAACTCAATAAGGTGCCTTAAAAACTCTCTTTCAAGTTTCTTCAAATTCTCTTTTAAGGTTAGGCATGGGTTAATACAGTTTATCCTCAACAGCCCTTCGACACTCAACGCCACACTTGGTCGAAAAAAAGCGCTTAGATCTTTTTTGATTCGACGACATTGATAAATGCGGTAATAAATCTGAGCGCCGTCGCCGTGTGTCGTTGCTGTTGTGTGTTGGTCGTTTTCAATACAAAGTGCCCGGGAATTTCGTGCAGACAGCTCTGGCATCGAGAAACGTTTGTCCTGCATGGTTTTCACTCGCAGCCACTTGGTTCTTACATGGGTGTTCCGTTGTTCATTTCCTTATTTTCCATTTACTCCCCACCACTCTGCTTGGTCCTTACATCTTCACAAACAGTTAGCTAACCCCTTAACTTAACCAACATCCCAGTAAGTAATTTACTCAATTAAACTGAAGAAATCCGTCAAAATATCCCCAGAGATAAAAATCACCCTCAGTGTTTAATTGTTAATTTTCTGACATCGCTCATCAACGCAAACGAACCCGGATGGACTTGATGGTCTTGACACACACTTCAACTCGACCACAACTTGTATATGTGGTATTACAGCCCTTCCATTTTTGTCATACCGACATTTTTATAATTAGTTCGTTACGTACTAAATACCAAATTTATTATCATCATCAAATCGTCATCATACAGCGTATAGGGTTGTTGGACCTTAACCACATAACATATAACGACCATTATCTTTGTCCGCATTTATCACACGTGTTTAGTTTGAAGAATTGACGCAATTAACCGACTTCCGGAATGGACATTAATACCTATTTGTACGCGTATCCTTACTTTGTTCTTCTCCTTCTCTGCCTCGTTTATACTCTCCCTTTGCACTTTACAGTCACACTCGTCCTGTACTTTTATTTTGAGCTCAAGAGCGTTAAAACTGAGAAAGAATTCACTGTTTTGTTTCAAGTTTTTTTTATGAGCCAAAAAAAGCGCACCTGCGAAGGTAACGAAGCCCTCGTCTAATGCTCTTTTATCATTAACTCCTCGACTAACTGCACTTTGTAACTGTAGAAAGCTTTGACTTAAGTCGCTTAAACGATGTCCCATCGTTGCTGACCGGGGCGCGCTCGGCCGTAGTGCCTGCTTCGTGACAGAAAAGGGTTTTGGGAAGTGCACTCTTGCAAAATATAATTAAATGTTATTAAGACGACGGTAGAACCTGTTGTAAATTCAGCAGATGTCAATGAACAAAATGGAAGACTTTCACTCAGTCGTGGATTATCCCATGCTGATCTTCAGCGTGGTTGTGTACGAAAACAATGCGACAACGATACACAAAAGAAAGAATGAAACAATACAATGTGTGATTTTTGTTGTTTGATGAATGAAAGAATGATGACAAACTTGTGTTTGTTGTTGTAAAACAAGAGATTTTAGTGAATTACTCGAAATACTGAATTAATTAAAGTGGAATCATTTCCTTCGTGACAGAAATGTTAAAATGCATTAAAGACGAAAAATGAAATGGAATAAACCAATGGTGTGGAAGTCTCTTGGTTGTTTGTTTATAGCTCTCCGAGTCATCTGGAGGTGGACTTAATCATTATCTGCATCATTATGTGGGTGTTCCGAGAGCATTACCATCGTTATCCATTGCCAGTTATCACCAACTACATCTAGATCTACATTTATTGGGGTTGGAATGAGCAAAGAATAGAATGAAGAAGGCTCTTTCCAAGTCTAAATATTTCCATTATTTCAACCACTTTAACAAACCTGTAATAAACTCCTAATCCCTTTTAAGAAACACGCAATAAATAAAATTTTTATAGCGCCTCGTTGTTATAATAATTACAAAACAATGGCCACAACGTTTTGATATAAATTAACGGCGCGCTGTTCTTCGATAGCAATCTTTATGGCGTTCTCGTAATTGCATTAACAACGGCATTAGCATATCCCCGCGATACGCAACAAAATGTCGACCATGTTTTCAGTTACGGAAACAAATGCTGTATGTTCTTTTCATCCAATCCTCAAACAACGGCGTTGACTTTTCCAAGCTCAGTTTATGATTTGTTGCCCGACGTCGTAATTACCGCCATGATACTGGTGATAATATAATAATTCTGAACACTACGCGACGCAGTGGACGTTTTCACGAAAAATGTTTATCAAACAGAGCAAATCAAAGCCGAGAACATGTCGGGTCGCATGTTCAAGCTGCGGCGAAATTTTCAGCGAATAATGCGAAACCCGCGCTTCCTGCACGCTCATTTCGTGAAGCTAATGAATTTTATAATTAGAATTCATATACGTATTTTTATATTACGCTCGGAATTACATATTACGGTACGTGTACTAAGCATATCTCGAAGGCGCACCGAGTGCACACATTATGATATTAATGGTTGCAGGGCTAGGAAACTTGTAATTAATTTCGTGTTCAACTACGTTTGCCAAACTCGGCAGCGGCCAATTCCGGGGCATGTTTCAACTGCGCCAACTTTGCAACAGACGAGGTATAGCAAAAGTTTTAATTATGAATACAGGGTGAACCATCATTGATGAAGCCTAATAAAATTGATCTCAACTGAGCAACTTGTTTATTGCCATGTTGAATCTGTGCTTAAAAATGTGATAAAACCTCTACACGTGTTTATTGAAACTTCCCTATCATGTTCACTTAATTCCCTTTTGTGTCAGGCTCATTATAGGTATTAAAATCAGCGCATTTTATCGCGGCCTTATCTCATCAATTATATCCGTAATGTAATTGCGCACGTCATAAATAAAATGCAAATTGCCTGTTGACAATCGTTCGATACAACAGTGCAGCCATCACATTGTCGGGAATATGGCAAACAAGGTGAAATGTCAACATGGTGCCGTAAATAAATATGGTGATCATAGTTAAATTGGGTGCTGTATTGAAATTAGTTTATAATATCGAGAAAGCAGAAAATTTACTTTGAAGTATTGCAACTTTGTCAATTTCAATTATAAACAAATTATTTAATTGTTTAATAAATCCTTCTGCTTTTTGAGCAAAGTTTACTCCGTAAATATCCAATATAATAAATGTTTTATTCCTTTAGAAGAAAGCTGCCTTAGAAAGTGACTTAAGTTGAAAATGAGCGTTAAAATGTTTGCATTCTTTATTGCAACACCATAACTAACTGAATACCAAATATATAAGCTCAATATTTAGTAATAAACAAGCTAAATACCTACCAATTTGTTAAAATATTGCCAATTAAGCCAATTAGAAAGCTTCATAGAAAAATCCATTCAATATTCCCTCAATAAAAAATAAACCACTTTCCTAATATTATATTAACGTCTAATGAGCATAATTTATCAAGCAAAAAACCGCAATTTCAGTGGCTCATATTTGCGTAAACATTGGAAAAAGCTTGCATTTGTGCGCAGCGATAACAAAATTTACGATGTTGTTAATTTATGCAATTACAAACGCACAGCGCGTTCGCTCGCTGGCGCTGGGCGTGCAAAAACAATAGGGCATATATTTATCTATTTCGTCGACATTCCACACATTCGAGCCGAGTAAAATATGTTTTCGTGAATTGCACGAAATAAATTTCAACATACCGTTCGTATCTCCCGGAATTTCCAGCATTGCAGTCCATAATTAAGAGTTGGCCATGCGGCCATAGATGGCACGGCTAGAATGCAAGCATTATTGCCAAGAAGCATCAAGGACTTGGCTCTTAATTATTATTATTATTATTTAGGAACTTTTCACAGACATTTCAAATAGTCAGGTATCCTATATGGAAATATTTCGTATATAATCTAAATTAACGCCGATAGTATGAAAACCGTTGGGGATAATTACGCGCCGTCCGATGAATAATAATGCGAGAACACGCGTTTAATATAGCGCCCGCATGAGTATAAAATTATACAATTTTCTGCTCTACATTTTAATCATTCTTAATCGTCAATTTTATTCGCACCTTTTTGTGCCAGCAATTTTGTTATTTATCCGCCGATGCGAAATTGCAGTGCGCTCATTTGCATGCGCATTTTTCGATCGCCATCGCCGATATGCAGTGCGCGACACACGTCGGGATAAACGGCGCGTGTTTTCGAATTTTAATTATTCGCCAATGTGTCGCTGGAAATTAACATTTTCGCACTGACAAAGTACGCTCGCATGTACACGCGCTCTAAACGGCAACTTTATGCACATAAATTCAAGCGCCACAATTAAATTTGCGTGCAGATTTCCGTCGGCCAGCGAAAAAATCCAAAATAGAAACAAAAAGCAACAAAATATTTGCAACATTTCCATAAAACCACACAAGGAATTCGCTCGGGAAATATGTAACAATGCGAAAAACATTTGAGCACATGCAAAGTATGCTCGTAAATAATACTAATTATTATTATTATTATTACGACTGTGGCCAATAAATTAACAAATAGTTTTATCATTTGCCATATAAAGAAAACATTAAAATATGTATTGAATGTAACTTGTTTGGATTTTTGACTCAGTTTCACTAAATATAGGTTAAGTTTATACAGTTTTTCTATTTATTTTGCGATAACGTTAAACGTTTTGTCAGCGAATTGGTGAAATTCCGCTATTTATGATTTTACCGGCACACAATAGACCTTTATCACTTCTTTATCATCATCATCGAATAAAAGCTAGAGAAAATTAACAAATCAACAGAATTTACTAATTAATTGAATAAATTTCGTTAATTGAAGAAAATCAAGATCTCGGCATTAATTGGACAGCTTTAATTATTCATGAACTGACAATAATAGAAAACATAAAATTCTTGATTTATAATAATTTCCTTGTTAAGTTTGTTGATTCCACTAATTGGTTGTTTTTATTCAATATTATTTGCTCACTTTACTGCTCTCCGGCCTGGTGAGAGTATTAAAGGTTCATTTTTAATGCATTTCATTAGTAAACCTCCGCTTATTCATTGGCGCTGTTTATTAATAACTTTTTAATTCCGTCGCAATTAAGACGCAATCTCGCACGGATTACGACTTATGTTAATAATACAATCTAGCGCACTCAGGAACAAAGAGTGAAAAGAGGTAATGCGCTTTTTACGCAAATAGTTTATTGAAAAATGAATTGCGGCGTTGCTAATTGCAAGTGAAAATAATATTTCAATAGAACTTGGGGAAATTGATTGTAAAGAAAAATAAACCCATGAATCGAATATGTTTCCCAATCCTAATACGTTAAACAATACAGAGTTTTGTCCATACTCTCTTTGCTCTTACAATGCATAAATACGATTATCGCGCATAACGTGTGTATTCTAATAGCCAACAACTTTACAAACGATACGAATGCATATTATGCATAATGTGCTCGCACTTAACATGTTTCCATAACTCAATCGTACGAACGGGTGCTAATCATAATCGTAAGTAATAGATAATTATCGCAAGACGCATAATTATAGCAAACATCAACGTTCCGATCACCCCACTGCGATGGATTCTTGCCTTTATCAACAGGCTGCTGGCAGGAAAAGCTGACAATCAAATGACGCAACATATGTCTGTCACTTTAATTAATCCATTCAATTGCATGTTTGCTGCTCATACCTTACGTACATCAGACGTGGGAAATGCGCTGCACATAGATTAACACCCTGTATACTCCTACCATTTTCCCCTTTAATTTACAAATGTTCAACGGCACGAAGAACACTTCACATGACTTGTATTTGCATAAAAATAATTGGGGAGCTTATTATCGCCACTAGTCATCTATTTAAAATGCGTTTAAATGGATTACGTTTAAATTGCTGGAACAAATGGCGGATATAGAAATATTACAGGCGTTTGTTTTAGTGTTTACATGGAAGGAACACGGCTACACGCGTTTCACTTAGCGTGCAGACTGCGAGAATTTATCATCGCCATGTTGTACGGATAATTAAAAAATATTTTGATTCAGTGCTTGCCCCGGGCTTATGCACATTTAAATCCGCGCTTCAAGTCGACTAACGTGGCTGATTAGAAAAGAAAATCATCTCAATTCGTCGCGTCACGGATGACCTGACTCCCCCCCCCCATTTGGCATTGCAGCTCTCCTTCCGCGTTCAAAGCACCGTATTTTCACGCTATTATTGCACAAATCCAAATAGAATATTAACATTTAATTTGTAATATTTCTCACTCTTGACTTACTCTCGTACTTATGACCCTTATAATGTAACTAGCTGTCTTCAATAGTAAAACCAATGAAATATGTGTCGCTTGATTTGAACACAACAATAAATTACACGTCGAGTCAATTACAATTGATTGATTTACCAGCGCGTGCAAAATCAAAACAATGCCTTTCACCAACCGCTTATTCGCCACGCACAAAAATGGCCGCAGCGAAGAATTGCACCGTATACAAAGTCGCATTAAATGCGCTATCAACGAAAATGCGATTTGATGACGACCGCAGCGCCACGGCGGGGGCACCCACCCGTAATTATATTCCAACCGCTGTCATAATATTAGATCGAGCAAGGCATAAAAATGATGGAGCGCACTTAATGATTTATTATGTCTTAACATTTTAGTTTATCGCACAAGACGGCCGACTTAGGTGAGGAATGACCCTCTAAGCGGCATAAACGCTTATATTCATGTGGAAAAAATGAACGTGTGCTCTGTGTACCAAGAAAGATGTAATTTAAAAAAAAATTATTTAATGAAGTAACCATTGGCGAGGGCACCTGTCGCCTCGTGCTTTAAATATAATGAGGGGTTCTATTCCTGCAGCTTGTGCTTTTGGCTGTTAGGCACTTTTTTCATGCGCTACTGACTTGAGACATGTTCTGTGACATGAAGGAAATATCCCTGAAAGTATCAATTACCCTTTTAGGATGGTTTTCCAAGTCGACAGTGGATTTATCACCACGCTTTTTATGCGTCTTTAATTGCTACTTTTTGCGTAAGGTTTGTTTTGAAATGTAATGCGTAATTTACCACAAGCACATCAAGTTCGACCGGGTTATTAATTATCGCTTTACGCATGTTATTCATTTTTCCTAATTACACCTCCTTTGCAAAGCAAACAATAGATTAATTAACATTGCACTTAGTTTGGAGAAATTAATGTAGTTCGTTCTCCAAATAATAATAACTGTTTTTACACGAATAAAAAAAAACAGCAATGTTTATGGCAATATTGCGCAACCGAGTAAAAATTAACTGTGCAATGCATCTGGCAGTTAACACGACTTTAAATATTTGTTTTACCTCCATAAATATCCGAGGTTATAAAACAACAATTACATTTATTACACGATAATGACTGATAGCCGAGCATGGCGCATCATTCCGCTGGCATTAATAAACAAAGCGCCCGAAACTACCAGATAATAAAATTATATAAAAAAAAAGCTCAAACTGAACTCGTAAATGTTAAGCCTGTCTGTTGTAAACTCGGTTGACTTTCCGTCTTTAAGCTTCAATCAACAAGGCAACCCCGATAAAGGAAAAATAACATAAACGTAAAAAAACATAAAACGTGCTTATGACCGTGTTAACTTGCAAGTTAATAAAATAAAAGCTCTTATGGCTTTCCAGCGACCACCAAATAACTAACAGGCGCCTTCAATCTAAAGCGCCTCTCATAAAAAGCTCCATTATTAAATTATTATTACCGATGCGATGATACTGATGTGTGGAATGATACGATGAGGAATGGCTCCAATGAGTCACTATGTGAATGGCCAACGGGAAATATGTACTTCTAACTTCCGACGGCGCCAGACCGATTCTTTACCTGGCGGGTTGTCCTGGCTTTCAGCGCAGTCAGCAGCCCACCAGACTTACAATTAATAGTAAAGTAAGCTTTGCTTAAAGTGGCTGGGCAGAGACTTTGCGCAGCGCGCGTGAAAGGTACTGAATAAAGAAAATACCACTTGCGCCAACAACTGGGAAACTCGGAGCTGAAAAACGGAGAGTAAGCAATGATCGGAATTCGAAATGACAATCCAGCGGCGCTGGCGTGCATTATGAATGGCGTGGAACTGCCCCCCGGTGAGTTGAGCACACAACGCCACACGCTGTTAAACAATGATTAAGTTAAATAGTTCGAAAAGCGAGTAGAGTGCTCATTAATAACATCGAATAAAGATTAGACAAATCCATCCGGCATTAACTCCTCACCTGGGGGCTGGGTAGCGTGCGAATTTGCACATTTGTGAATAGCGCAAAAGCCCCCTTCTGTATTTATCGCCCTGCTTAAGTCCACGAGCTTGAACGAGGTGCTTGAATAAAACCACAAATTTGGAAATTCCCGTGCGCTTTGTGAGCTTCTTGTAATCTGCGATCGCGCAATTTTCAGCTTAAACCAGCTGCTGAAAAAGCATGCGTTCTTTTAACGAAGCCCTCTAATAACGTACTAATGATTGCCGTCGGTTTATTATACCTTCTTGGCATGTGTTAAGCTTGGAGTTGACAAGTTGAGGCACGGAAATGACTTATACAATGGTCACGACATGAAAAGATGTGTTGCAAATAGAAGCTATTAGTAAATTCCACGAAACTAGGATGTAACAGGATATAGATTTTGAATTGTTGAAAGCGCCAAGTTTTAGAATAAATTATCTAAAGGCATCATCCAAGGGAAAGTCCTATGACACTTGTAACAGTCATTGAAGAATAAACTAATTTATGCTAGCACCCTGGGGAAATGTATGCTGCATAAAGTTTTAATTTAAATGGTCATGTTTTCTACATTCATATCAGTCCCAACAGTTCCAATAAGTGAAACACTAATGCCGAACGCAATTTTATCGCGCCCGTTAAATTTTATACCTTGTCCATTTAATAAACATATCTCTCCAGAGTAGTGCGCACTCATATCTTTAGTACGCTCAAAGACGCGTGTGACAATATAAGTCCGTCAGGAAAAGACTGCTGGCAGCACAAGAAGGTGATGCGAGCGCCCAAGGTGCAAAGTGAGTTTTCGTGTAAAAAGCGGAGCATCATTCGTTCGAATCAGAATACAAATGACGCCAGAACGATTCATTCAGACAAACACCTTGTATCCAATAAATTCGGTTAAACTTTCGGCGCCGGGCGCGCGAGAGATCCGACCAGTCGAGGTAGGATCTGTTCGGGTTTACTCTACGGGGCGCGCGTTTACAACCCGACGTTTGATCCGCGTGTCAAGCTCCACCTTCCTAGATACGAAAGCTCCACCTTGCATTCTGTTCACGATTTTCGGACGTGGTAGGGAGCCAATAGCAGCCACGAGTTGGTTTTCTGCTTTCCCCACCCTGCTTTCCAACAGGTTGACCGTGCTTAAAGCTCCGCCTAGGGTACCGGTGTGAGGGTCTGGCTCGATTTGCCCACTTCCCGTTGTGGCGCTCCTCGGTCGAGATAGACCAGTCACTGCTGGGTCGTCTCGCTGCGCACATCTGGTAGCTAAGTACCCACGCACGCTTTCCGTAGAGTTCATTCATGAACGTTGCCTACCACGCTTGGGGCCGTGCCGCGAGATCGATGTTCGGACGCAAAGGGTGCGCATTCCCGTGGAGATGAAGTTGGTGTTAGTGTATAATTAGCAATAAACTGTGCATCAATTTCGTTTGGTTTACTTTTGTGTTGTGTTTAAATCTGTGATATCTCGAACTATTGGTCCAAGGAGACCTAGGACATTTTTTTCCTCGCTTGTGATCAGAAACCATGGCTGCTTACGCGCAATTTGGTTATTCATATCCTGCACCATCACAGGTGAATTATATTTAGTTGTCACAGTGAATATAGCCTATTAGGGAAATTGAAAAGTAGTAGACCTTGGAAAGACACCAAGTAACTGCTCTAGTTATGATGTCCCCGTCGGGAGAGAAGTTCCACTTTTGCTACGACTACCAATTAGAGAGCACCAAAATAGTAAATAATTTTCTTTGATACGATAGCAGAGATTTTCTTAAATGCCGATGGAATATTTTAATGAATTATCACAAATGCGTAGCTTACAAGTGGTTAACTCTGCTGCGCGTCAAACAATTTCCAATTGCTTCAGCAATTAATTCTCAATCGAGTTTCAGTCATTGCGGCCATTAGCTGACATCTTACATCAATAGCTACAAATTTGGCATTACCGTAATGATAGCATTCCACTTTCCACACGACGTCTAATATAATCAGACAGTTGCACATGTAGACAAACGTTTTCTTGCTAAATTCTAGATCTCACAAAACATGCGAAGCGTTCTTGACTTCGGTATTGATCGCGCCGCCGTATCGACATATCAATTTCCGCAGAAAACATTAAAGCTGAGCGTAATTAGCTTTCGGCGTTCAGCAGCTAGGCATTTTCCAACTCGCAACTCTTGCTGGAGTGCCCACCACGTGTGTGTGCACAGTGCGCAAGAGTATGGTAAACATTGACCGAACACTAGGGTGATTTTCAGTTTGCGAGCGTGATTATTTCGTTAGCTGACTGCCGCCGGTGTCGTTGAAACGCTCGTTACGATGGAAAACGAGTGGAACCAATACAAACAAATGCGAAAAAGGAGATGGAAACTCCGCACGCGGCGAGCGCAGTTTTCTCGTGTATTCACTTGCTGCGCTGAGTGTAGAAAACGGGTGTAGCCAAAGTAGAAAGCAATGCCACATTGATTCCCTCTGAAATTCGCAATCAACTAACCGAAACCTCTGATTTGTTCCAGTTGCTGGTGTCCGGTCAGCCGACGACAAACGCCGGTTCATCACCAGCATCCGGCGGCGGCTCGTTGAGCCCCGGCGGATCAGCCGGCGTGCCCGGTGCGCTTTCACCCGGTGGCACCTCCAGTTCCGGCGGTCCTACGCAATGCTGCGAATCCGGCCGGCCACTCGTCACCGACCCGGTGACCGGCCAGAGCGTCTGCTCCTGCCAATACGACTCTGCTCGCCTGGCGGCCCTGCAATATCCGCGCAGTGTTGGGGTCTACAGCACGCCGTACCCCTCCACGGATCAGAACCCCTATCCGAGCATAGGCGTCGAAAGCTCCGCATTCTATTCACCCCTGGTACGTATCCGACTCTCAAACACACTCACAGTGCGCGTGTGGATTTCATTAGGTTTATTTAGTAATGCGACGCTCCACTTGGAATCCGCCTCGAGGCGCCTTTCGAGTGCAATAATACCCGGGGTGCGAAATGTGTGTGCACGTCGCTTAGCTAGCGTGAAATGAGCAAATTTAAAAGCTATAATCTGGGGTGCCGTTATTCAATTGTAGTTTCGAAAGCACGATAATAATCACCGACTGTCGATGGGATAAGAAAGATACCTACATGAGATTGTTTCGGCCTGCCAGAGGTAGTTAGAATGATGTCTTGATGTTTTGACAGGTGTGATTGATATTTGTAGCTAACACATGCGGTACCGAAGATGACAGTTACGAAGTGGCTCTGTTTCCTCGTGTTAACCGTGGTCTGTAATAATTTGTTCAATTACCCTCGCGGCTTACTCGGGTCCATTTCGAACCGTTCAAGGCATTTTCTAATCGCTAGATCTCTACAACATGCGCGCGCGCGCTGCGAGCCACAATCACATCTCGCCCGCGGAGACATAATTATCAATAAATAAGAAGCAATAATATCACAATACAATTTTAACTCGCCATATAAGCTGCGTAATCGGCATAAAATCTCCATCATTAACTGCGCTGCCTTGCTGTGGGCACAACCAGTCCAATTCATTTGTAAACACCAGATATCATTAATTAATTAATTTAAAGCAAGATTCAACGGGGTTAACGATTGTCATCAGGCCAGCTCTCGATCTGTCGGCGTTATAAACGCGTCGCTCGGTTCATTGTTAGATCGAGACGTGTAATTAACTCCTGTGCGATTACTGTTGATTACGTTTCGTTACTGCTTCCTCCTCCTCCACCTCCTCCTGCAATGTCTTGAAATGGCGGTAGAGATTCCCGAACAATGCGCAACCGTAAGGGGTCGTAAAGGATTAATTAAAGGGAAGCCACTCGCTTGCTTTACTTCCATTAGAGGTAATTTTATTTATTATTTCATTAGCGGCGGACCCCTTCGTCAATATGCGATTTGTTGGCGCGCAAATAAATTCCGGGCATTGTCATCATTCAGATGAATCTAAACCGAGAATAAAATAGGCATTCAGTACGCGTCTTCATGCGCACCCCTATGATTTCCCGTATCATGGATTCTGTGATATCACTCGATCCTCTTCGAAATAGATTTATCATCGACACGAGAATATGAAATGCAACTTTATGGCACTCAATGCGCGCCTCTAAGCCCACAAATACGCTGCGACACACGGCGGGAAGGAAGCCACAAAAATCCACTATGCGAATATCACGCATTCACGGCCTCGATATATCCACTTTACTATGCGCGCTATCCGTTATCGTCAGCCATCTTCACGTCGCGAATGAAAAACGTATTGTTATGAAGCGTTGCGTTTTTCTGAGCGCGCGACGACAATAAAAATCCAATTCTTGCATTCCGCACGGACCAGATGCGCGCGGCGGCATGGCGTGCTTTGTCAAAAGGCATTCGGATCTCGCACGGCAAATAAATTTAATTAGCTCGGCCATTGATTTACGCCGACGTCGGGGCAAATATTTGAATATGGTTTTTACGCCGGCGGCGGTTCTCGCACGACGCGCGCTGAAACAATACGGGAAGCGTTATCTCATTAGCCGCGAATTTTTCAACACCCAGTCGCCTGGCTCGGTCGCAAAGCTCCGCCAGCCGGAGGGCATTAACATAAATATGCAGTTCCCAAACACCTTTACGAAGCGTGGCTGAAATCTCGCGTCGACGACGTGCCCGACTGAGGCAAATGTACTATCGATTATTCCGCACACGATTTCCAAAGCCGCGTTTTGTACAGCCCAAGCTGCACCGCTTCGGACTCTCATATATTCTCGTATTTTTCGCCTTTTTTAGAAGAAAAGCGCTGCGCCTGCAGTCGAGGCGCGTCTTCAATTTCCCTATATGTATCGCAAAACAAGGACTACAAATTGCTGCTTGGTGGCTAATATAATAAGAACCAGCCAGTCGACGACACGACACGATCGATAAATAACAGAAGGCTGTTATTCGAATCCGTACGCGACCATTCGGTTAAATTAATAAATATTTATGTACAGCCTTTTTCATCGCGCATGCTATACCTACGCCCAATTCTTCGATAATCGACAGTCGCAATCGCAATTCATTACTCGGATCTTACCAGCCTAGAGTGGGTTTCTATTTCTAGTTTCGTGTTGTTGAGATTTCTATATGGAAAATGTATCACCACTCTGTTGTTGGTCTATAATGATTACACTCGCAATTGCAACACTTTTTTTTTACAACAAGCTGCCATTTGTCTAATTTGTCAAACAAGTTGTCCCATTGAAAAATTGAGTGTTTCATCCGATCGGTGATAATGACATGTGGTAAACAACCATTTTTCATGTGTACACACCGATGTCGCGCTGTTGTACATTTGTTTGGAGTAGAATCGCGCCGCTATCTGGGAAACTCAAGAGAGCTCGTTATCACCGGTGTATGCTGAGCATGTGGGTCGTTGTGATTGCGCACGCCTTTGTCGGCATCTAATCACAACGTGTTATTGCGCTATTATCGATGACAAATTATTAGCTAAGGGAGTTCGTTCCAGCCGATAACGGTGCGACACCTCGGGATGTGCGATATGGAAAGCAAACAGTTGCAGCAATCGATTTTCCCATCGATGACAACAAAATGGTGGCTAAATTTCTGATCCATTCAAAGACTAGTAGTAGTCTTAAAGCGTAAAGGTTACCAGTCTTTATCCGATGAGGAAATGATTCACGTGTTGGTAGGCATTAAGGCCTTAAGCGGATGGATGCAACAATGTTGGCATCGTCACGGTGCTAATGCTACTGCGTTGTAATGCGCCGTGAAGCATTACTAAGAACTTGCTGCCTCTCAAAATAGTCGTTACCGCTGATAATAATCGAGCACATAAAAAATGAGCCCGGGCCTCAACAAGTTGCCTTTCTTCCGGCAGGCGCGAGAGGAAATGCTTTCAATTACACTATCAATTGACTGGTGTTTACTGTCGGATAATGCGGCGGTAATTTAGTGAGGGCCGCGGTTAGAAATGAGCGTTTTTTTATGTGGCGTCGGGAGGCGGGCGCAGGGCGCGAAACCCCCAATCCATCTTCCCCAATGCCAGGCGGTTCCCTAGACGGTCGGTTGCTACATCCGCCGTTTCCTCTCCATCGCCGCGCTGCCGCTCGCTCTTATTTCTACTTACCGCTTACGCTCACAGCTTACTTTGCGCCCAAAACTCGAGAGCCGACTGCCTCCCGTTAAGATTTACGGTCGCTGAATAAATATATAGCGAGTTAAGTGAACGAGCGAAACGCACGGCATCATGGCTAAGTGCGGCGCAGGGCACGACGAGATGAGAAAAGCCCAAGGCAGAGGAGAAGCCAGTCTGCGGCGTTCACGGGTTTCCGGGACTGTGCGTGCGAAGCGGTCGTTGGCAAGCAGCACTTTGCGTTTCTCATGCGCGCAGACTGCAAAGTCTAGATAGTAGATTTCGGAATCATATTCGCCCCGTCAAAACGGATGTTCACGTTTCCCTGCACACGCCCACCTGTGTCTCACAACGGGAACTAGAATGCCGGACAAGGTGCTAATTAAATCAATAATAATAGTAGCCATGTCGTTTATGGACGGACCATAGGCACACTGTTGTATGGAATAGGAATGAAGGTGTTAATTTAAGAGCGATTGTAAAATGTTTCCCGATCGATGTGATTGCAGTTGGTAATGTGCACGAGTGTACAATTCACATTAAGTTCGCATCGTTTTGATAAATAAAGTATCCTATAATAATAAATGAGCGAAGATTAGTCGTCGTCGGATGCTTGTGCACGGTGTCGCGATGACCAGACGTCGTCGCCGTGGGTAGCTATCGAAAAGCAACGAGCCGAGGCAAATGTTTTAGTAGTTATAAAGATTTTAAGACGCTTTATGCAGCTAAATGAAAATATTTCCTTCGTCGCGACCATCTATCGCATCTTTCGCTTGGCATCCTCGTCGCGCCGTAATGAATCCATAAAACAACAGGAGAATATATTCTTCTGTTAACAACTATTTTTTTTATTAGTGTATGCGAGTTTAACATGTTTATGTTCGATATAATGGTCGTTAAGTACATCGGGTGCAATTAACAAACGCGCTGGATTGTAAAACCACGTCAAGCCTAGCGCCAGCGAGCGCTAAAACTTGTAACGATACGTCAGAATCGATCGAGGATGCTGAGGCCGTGAGAATCACGATAGGCAGCGGTGGCCAGGACAATGTGTCGCAATGTCGCTCTGTGGGGGTGCGCGCTTTTCCGACATGCATACACACACACGCGCGCGCGCGCACAGAAAAATGACATAAAACCTAGGCCTCCCTCGCAGTGGCAAGAATGCGGCTTTTTAGCCAGCACAGAGTGCCTTCACATCCCGGCATCCATTACATTAAGGCTCCATTACTGCGTGCGACATTATGTTTATGCGTTTTCTCTCGTTGTTGCAGAGCAATCCCTACGCGCTGAAGGACGCAGGCAGCACGGCGGCCGACATGTCGGCTTGGACCAGCGCCGGCCTCCAACCCACCACCGGCTACTACCCCTATGATCCAGCGCTGGCGGCGTACGGGTAAGTCAAAAATTTGCTGCCATTAAAAAATCGTCAGGATGTGCTGATGCAGTAGCTGACAGTGCGTTGCGAGGATGACACGCAACTTAATAGAAGCCAGGCGAAAAACGCCAGTCGTAAATCACGATGTGAAAGGAATCGCGGCGACGCATTGTAAGCTAATTCCCGGCTCGGAATCGCTTCAAGACAAAATGGCTGAAGAGGGTTGCGCTATTGATTGGCGCGCCGGCGTCGCGGCGCAGGTGGTGGCGGGCGTGTATATGCGCGCTCTCTCCGCCGCCGCCAAGCCAGCCTAACTCGCGCGGCCGCCAGCCAGCCAGCCAGCCATCGCAATGCACCATTTGTATTTATTGTCGATAAAATCGGTTACGCTTATGGTCGCGTCCCGACCCCGTTTCGGCAAGCGTCGCGCAGCCATAAATTTCATTTCCCCAAATGGTTTTCCGACCACCAAACGCGACCGAAACCCTTTTAAATTCGCGTTAATTCTGTATTTTCCCGAATATTTAACCATTCAAGCAATTTAATCCACAATCAAATGCGTAACCTGAATTTCCATAGCTCAATATAATCCCAGATTTATCTCAAGTATAAACCGCTACAATAAGTATCAGGATGCGACGTTGGTATGTTATTGCCATCACTTTGCGATACTATGACATGGAAAAATAGCTGAGATCGAATTAACTTGCGAAATGGAAGCGGACAAGGCGGAACCAATCGTTCGCTCGTTTTGCGCCCCCACATGCACGCAAAGTATATATCAATAAAGCTGAGAAAAATCGGAAACTCCGCACGCTTCCCTCGTACACCGAAAAAAGCATTATTTTCTCGTGGCGTTTTATCGACGTCGTCTCGGCCGCCTTTCTCTTGTCTCTGTATTGAGGCGGCCGTGGCGGCGGCGTGCGGTGTGGCAAGAGTGGCGCGCTTAACAGGGGTGAAACCACTCTAGCCCTAATCAAATCTCGCTCTGAGGGGAGCCCACGTCTCCCGCACGCCGAGGGAGCCCAAACGCCCGCAACGGGCTGACAGTTTTGGTGCGAAGAATGCGGGAAAACTGTGGGAGCACGGGAGCTGTATCAAATTTAATAGTTCTTTATACTCTATCCAGATCTCGGTTCGCTAGTCAATAGACACATATGTTGCAAAGTACATACATCTCTATCAAAGAGTCATCAAAAGGGGGCGGTTAGTGTGCAAACACTTGGGATTTATTAGGACAGAGAGACGGCTATATTTAGTAGCAGAAGGAGTGAGTGGTCCATTGGAACTATTTAACTGATTTTTCATAGAAGCGCGGTGTAAATTTAGGTGTTAGTGTTGTACCAATTTGAAAAACAATGAAATTATCGGAATTCTCATCGTAAAGGCATCGTAAAAGGCATATTAAGTTATTTTTACGAACGTGGTGGCATTATGCCACCGTTTCGCATGCAACGTCCACTAATCAATTTCGTTTGCTTCTAGTTATGGCGCCGGTTATGACTTGGCAGCCCGACGCAAAAACGCCACGCGCGAATCCACTGCCACGCTCAAGGCATGGCTCAACGAGCACAAGAAGAACCCATACCCAACGAAGGGCGAGAAGATCATGCTGGCGATCATCACCAAGATGACGCTGACACAGGTGTCGACGTGGTTTGCAAACGCGCGACGAAGGCTCAAGAAGGAGAACAAGATGACGTGGGAGCCGAAGAACAAGACGGACGACGATGACGACGCTCTCGTCTCCGACAGCGATGACAAGGACAAGGACGACGACGACAAGCGCGACAACACAGGTAGGAATTTGTTCGCTGACACGATTCACTCCTTGTACTCTGTTACGATTATATGATCATCATCATCATAAGTTACATTCTGCACTTTTCTCTTCACTTTCTGTTTGTTTTCTTGTGTTCTCATGCGCTCTGCGTGCGCTGGCGTGTTCGCGCGTTCACAACCCCCTTGCTCCAATGTTTCTATGATCCGAAATCCAACCACGCTTCATTCATCATCTACTTGTTACTAACAACATTACGCTCCATACGTGGATTTCGCCGCGGGAGAGGCGGCGCTTATGTTGTGCAATATATGCGAATCGAAACTGCGCGGCGCGCCTGCGTCTTGTTGCCAGATACGCGCATTCATTCCATTACGACTTATAAAAGAGTCGTTTCTCCGCCGTCTGTTAAATGGCACGTCGGGGTGTTGCGCACATTAAGTCCCCCATCGAGTTTAATCGGATCAGCAGTTAATGCTCATAGAGCCAAAGTGAAGATACCGCATCCGCACGGCTGACTCCCGCCCCTTCGGCCCGAGAGATCTGACACTGATAGCCAAGACAAAAATTGCCCTTGCAGGCTCCCTTGCTCCTGACGTCGCCCCCGCCGCCGCCGCCGGCGCGGGGGACTCGTGCACATCCGCAGCTGGCACGTTTTCAATTCTATCTCCCTGTTGCAGACATACACGGTCGCGTGAAGGCCGAACGCAGCCTCAAAGACATGGACGACGACGATATGACCGACGAAGACCGCAAAGACGACCTTCTTGGCAATCACATGCACCACATCCTCGGCAACACGCCGTTTGGCATGAAACCCGAGATGAAGACGTCCGACTGCGGCGTACCGCTGCCGCCATCCAAACCCAAAATCTGGTCGCTCGCCGACACGGCAGCGTGCAAAACCCCGCCACCGCCACCACCATCCGCACAGCATCATTGGCAGCACCACGGCAATGGCTTTGCGTTACCTAGCTCGCGATACGGCTCTGCGGGTGGCTTCCTGCCCGGGCATTGCCAGCAAGGCTTTCCCGACCTACAAACTGACACACCACCCCAGACGCCACCGAGCATGAAGCTCCCAAATAGTGTTGTCGCTGGCGGTCAAATGCAGGGTTGCCTAGGAGGTGTTCCTGCATCTCAAGCTCCACACCTAAATGGTGGTTATGCACAGAGTGGGTTCCTCGGTGGCTTTGGCAGATTGCACTCGCCACAGCGGACAGCGCAACCACCACAGGGACCAATGTCTGCACCCAATGGTGACAACGCAGCCTTTAAACCCTTCTACAAGAGGTAAGTGTGGCCGTCTCCAATGTAGTCATGTTTCCAGCATCGCTATGAGAACAACGAATTTACCTGTCTGTGTTGTCTTGATCTTGTTCCAGTAGTCCGCAAGCGATGAACGGAGGTTTCGTATCGCCGGTGTGAGCCGCTCCTCCTCGGCCGGACCGTCTCTTTGTAGGTGAGTGCCGTCGCTGTTTGCTCGTGTTGCTGTCCACGCTCTGAACCTGAAAATCGTTCTCAATGAAGGAATGCCCGCTATCGCCACCTTCTTGACATTGACAAATGACGCCCGATTTCGATCAGTGAATGGGTCCTACCGCGCGAGAGCGGGATCCCGACCGCGACTAACTAACCCGCGAGTTACTCAATCGGGTAAAAACTGTCCTGCGAGCGAGTGTCCAATATGTGTGCTCACTGCCTGTTGCCATACTTATCCGTATGCCATATTGACTTGCAGTGTCCGTTATAATATATGCGTTTTGTACCTTTGCTTAGGTCGACCGGTTAATTCCCTGCTTTGAACGCTTCCCGTTGCGAATCATTGTTTGTTCAAATCAACCTTACCAAGCTGCCTTAACCAATGCGTCTCGCCTATGCTCATCATTGCATCTTCTACCTCGCACTCACTCAATTCTCACTACTTTGCGCACTTCAATCACAACTACATCTCGTCAATATAATGCAGTCACAAGTCTTCGAGAACAATTGATCTTTCTTCGTTCCCGCGCCACGCTGTGCAATTCTAACTGCCGTCTGTTTTGTTACAGGTTACCCGAGGTTATGAAGCGTGTGTGAAGGGGGAGCGAGCGTCGCCGCTGCGCAGAAGAATCCAATTTGGACAGTTGGGCAAAGTGCAACAAAACGAAGAGATTATACAAATCATAGTTAAATCATGAACGAGTAAGAGTGCGAAACGGAAAACCAGAATCTCGAGAGACTCGTGTGCAATCTGTTGTATATTTTGTGTAAATGCATTTATTTATATCTGTGATAACGAACAAAATTATGTCCACAAACTATGACTAGGTGTTTTTCTCAAAAAACTATTCGTTTTTGGAATATTACCAAAACTTAACGAACATTATGCTACAAAATGAAAGTTTCGATATGATATATTTGGTTTTAACTTTTGGGTCTAGTATAGTGGAGGATACAAAGTGGTAACAAAAATCGCGCGCACCTTTGTTTGAAAACCTGTTGTGTGTGTGCATCACGGTGCAAGTGCAACGAGACTTGCAACATCACACCTCTTTAACGATTAATTGTTATTTTATTATATCGATTATGAATTATAATTATCTTAGTGAAATTGTTGTGTATAAAGAGACCATATCAATGAGGAAGAGAGAGGCGAGCTGGAAATTTCAATTACGATTTTACATTCTATTTTAATCAATTCTTATTGTAAACATGTCGAGGACTGAATCTTTGGTTCACTTCAAATTTGGGAGTCGTGTGGCTGAAAATAGTAATTACGGTTCAAACAGGCTCCATGACAAAAATGTACATTTCTTAACTTTATTTGTTTGTAAATAGGAATCAGTGTGAATAGAAGTATATTATTATAAATAATTATGATTGTCTTAATTAAATCATTAACAGAGACTATAAAATTACTGCTGTTGTTTCATTACTGAACGCCATTCGCATTAAAGGTCAATGAAATGAGGATCCTATTGTTTTATTTATGTATCCTTTGCTTGCAATCCCATCCAATATGGTGGCACCGCCATGTTAACAACTCGACTGACTGCACGTAATCTCACACATTACCCACATAATCGCAAAATAAAATTGATAAATTATTGAACGAACATGAATGTTACATGCGTTCCACACTGCATAAGCTGAGTGCGATGTGCGAAGAAGATTTACTATTTGATAGAGAAAGAAGCTATTTGGATGCGGCACGCGGTGCGAGTGAAGAGAAGACATCGCGACAATGATGAATTATTCATGTGGTCAATTTAAAAACACTTCCAAAAAATATGTGCCTTCGTCTTCCTGCCGCGTGGAAGAAAAAATCGCTTTCTTTCTGATCCACTGCCGCCGCGCGGTGTGCTGATGGGATCTAATGGAATTTATTGAATTCGATTTTAACACTTGAAACATTTCGAAGCGTTGGTGCACGGCGCGCCGTCAAACGGTACTGGAATCTTTGACGTTTTGTCGGCGGATGAATTTAACTCCTCTGACTTTTTGCTTGCTGATGTGGTCACTACGCCGTCAGCGAAATTTTAATGTGTGCCAAGAATGATTGATGCAAATAGCTTTGACTTTCGACTACGGTAAGTTTCGTAAGAATTATTACGAAAACAAATTGCTTAATTCCGCGTGCGATACGATTTTATGAGCTTATGCCATGTACGTTCATGTATCCTACGTAGTGACTTCTTGGTGAAAGCATGCTGTGGTTGGATGCTGAAGGATAGCGTCTTCGTTTATGGACGCTTAGCATGCGTCCCTGCCGCGCAGCAATTTGAAAATATGATAACTTATAAATTAAATTACGATCAGATTTATATCTATAATGTGGCTTTAATACGTCTGCTTTTGTATGCGAAAGTGCGCAGCGTTTAAGTGCAGGATGAAGATAATAATATAAAGGAGCGCCATCGTTCCAGAGCATATGATATTCATGGCGATTCAGACTGGAATAGATTATTCAATTTGAGATTAATCGCTCTCCGCTGTGCTGCTGTGGGATTGTGGTCTGCTAGTGAGCGGAACGATATTCGGAAAATCGGGCGCATTTGTCAAACATGCATTCAAGTGATTTGTAAAATGGGTTGCATAATTATCGATAACCATGATTGTCATGACATGAGACATAACCTAGTCTGGAGACTTTCTAGATGTATATATACTGCTTAGACGATGAAATTAAGACGATGAAGATAGGTGAATAGAAATTTTCTGTCAATTCATCATAAGTATTAATCAATTAGGTTTCGAGATTAAATTCAATCTCTTTTAGTTTCTCACCGCGTGCTGAGGTTATTCGTGCTGGTTGATGTTGGCAATGTGTCCGATCCGCATTTGATACAAACTTATTAAATATTCCGAATTTCTCAATAAATTACGCGATAAGCACTCGTTATAACAAAGCGATATCACATGCGACATGTTTGGTAAAAGAAGGAAAAACTCGTGCGAGATTAAGCTTTCCGTGTTTGCCGCCGCCGCCCGCGCATGACAAGCTCGTGTCAACACCCCATTACGATGGTGTCGCGCCCTCGGCGGGCGCGGGCACGGTTAGATGTCGTGCAATAAATTCCAAACGCAAAATACATCTTCAGAATTAACATATATTCAAATTGGCGCACAAAGCAACCCTCGAAATGAACTAGGCTTGCGCGCGTCAAGTGTTACAAAGCGGGGTATCAACGGCAAATAAGAAACGCGCAACGAGCCAACAAGGAACTCAGTAAACGGCCCCAGTTTAGGCTTGCAGAGCCTAAACTAGAGAAAGGTGGGCACCAAGAACAAGCGAGATCCGTATCAGTTACACGAGGAGTAAACGCGCGCATATACAGTGGAGAAGTCAGGGCTGCAAGAAGGATAATGGCTTTGTGAGTTTTGTGAGGTTTCTGGCCATTACGAGTATATTGCACAACAGTCGCAACACCTTTCCAACTCCGTCGTGTGAGTGTTTTGTGGCATTCGTGCCCAACACGGCAAGGCGAGTCTGCAAGCTAGCGGAGTGCATCCCAACTCTGTGGCCACTCACAGAGTTATTTATGGCATTTTTCGACTTCGACTACTTATTGTTTGACTAACTACAACCTTTGTCACGATTATCTACAGATGTATCTCTCTGTTTATGCTTTGTAAATTTAGTGATGTTTAAGATATTTAGCATTTTCTCTGACTAAACTGTATCGTACTGGCGGACTTCTCGTGCTTTCAAAAGCTCTCTCGTAGGTGCGCAAGGCACGCCACCGCGCGACTTGTGCAGTTGCTCACAATGATATATGCCTTGATGTCGAGTGCTCAAAGAGCGGGCATCCCCCTCGATTTTCGATATGTTGCGTATCAATACAGCCGGCCCCAGAGTGGCCCCAAAAGTTACGACACTTTTGATATATATCATTAGGTTTTAATGGAAATGTTATGGATACACAATGCAAGCGAGCACATGCTGACACTCACCGAAACCAAGGCAACAATACTGTTCTACGTGATTTAATACGCATAATATTAAATAATGACGGGAGCGCATGCTATTTCTATTTTCCCATCACAACATGCCGATTGAATCGTTAGAATAATGCATTATATTTATTGATGTGGTTAACCGATATTTATTCATTTGGGTAGTGGGAAAGTTGAGGCGACTAAAGTTTCAAGAGTGTTGCCCTTTACTCACTATAAAAACGTCTATGCTTGACACAAGGGTTCAGTTTATCAACTCTCATTGCGTAGTAGGCTCCCTAAAACGGAAACAGATTAATTGTCACTGCTACTTATTAGGCAAGCTCAGATATAGTAATTCAATACAAATCAAGTTTAAAAATAAGTTTTGCTCTGAAAATGTCAACAATTGTCACGCACATCTTAAAAGGCAATATTAACATTGCATAATTAAAATAAGCGCGGATTAATGTTTTACCGATTTGATTAGCTCATTCCGATAGACTATTAGCGTCCACGTCAAAAATTTATTAAAAACACCGAACACAACTTCGTGCCATATTTGCGAATAAATATATATATATATATATATATATATATATAATAATGTTAATTATAACTACAATCCATACTGGATTTTATTATTGCGTAATTTGTTGTAATAAATTACGAGAGCCGGTGAAGGAACGGTATAATCATAGTAAGAAGTAACTCATGAGAAATGTTTGAAAATCGCTAATAAGTTTGCTAGATTTCTACGCAGTCACAACCACGCACCATGTTCGACATTCAGATACATAAAGTTGATCTCTTGCTGAATTTGTTGCTCGTGTTCCAGTGCAGTGATATTATTTATTGAGATATAGCGAGTACATCGTTAAAGCGATCGTTTGTCTTTCGACGGGTTGCCTGCTCAGCGCACTCGTTGAAATGTTACACTATAAACGTCGCATAAAGCTACCATTAATCGGCCATCGATAATATAAATCGTTGGTGGAGCGATTATATATTTTAATTGTGTGGACAAGTGGTTGTATTAATGAGTTCCGAGCTAGGCCCATCGTCCCACACTTCCCGCAGCAGGTAGACTGGTGAAGACGGTTTTCAATGAAGAGCAAAACAAGCCATGGACATGAGCAACGGACCACGGGCTTAACGAGCCGGAGGAACTGCCAGCAACGTAGGCAATGAAATCGAATACGTTTGTTTATCTTTGCCACCATGCGTTTCATTCAACGATGCGTCGACGTGGACGATCTACAAGCAAATAAAACAATCCGCCTGTTTTATATGCATGGATGGCAGTAAAATAATGAAAATAGTAATTTTGTCGTATACAACAACAATATCTATTTTTAGCTTTTGAAAACATTCATTGCATAGAATGTACAAAGCATAGATTAACTGTATCAGGCTGTATCAGACATCTCATGAAGAATGAACACAAGCAACTCAACAGATGTCGGACTCATTGAATAAATCCACTGTTTGTTTAGTGTCTAGGCTAGGTGAGTCTAGACATCAAGAACACGCAAAAGAGCCATTTAAACGCGAGAGATTCAAGATATCAGTCTCCCGGCACACGGAGAGTGTTCCAGAGATTAATGCCTAAATTTCATTATGCTTCGTTACTGTTTTCATTCAGCTTCTACGATGAAACAAGTACGCTGCATTTAACACGAGCGATTAAAAACCAGAAACTTCTTCCACAAATCTTCTCCAACGCCCAAAAAAGCAACGACCCAAAGCAGTGCGTGAAATAGTTGACTCGAGAGTTTCGAGTAATTAATAATAATTACAAGCTAATTAGCCACAGACACTAATTAGCACTCGTAGATTTTGCAAATAATTGTGGTTATCAAGATTTATTGCTTGTCTACAGAGTTAAGCTAATCCCTCAAAAAGTTGATGTTAGGGCACGTAAAAGTAGTAAGCTGATTCAGAAGAGAAAATGACATATTGAAGGAAATATCCTGTCCACCAGTTGGTCCCCTTCAGGGCGTCATCCTCACCGGACGCAAACCCCTCGCAATCAAACCTGCTTATCCTGTCCTGACAGATTGTGTCGTCGATATTTTTTAATATATTTCATAAGAACCCTCGAAAAGCTAAAGAGGTTCGATAGAGAGATTACAGCTCAATTGACAGATTGAAATGTCTATTTTCAATCTTGATCCAATCATGAAAAGACCTCCAAACACAATTCTGGCTAATTAATAAACCACGTAGATGTCTATGACTATCCATTGTTTCATTCAAATCGAATTGAATTGACTTTGTTTTGCGGAATGAACTTAACAAGCAATGTAATTCTACCGGCATCAAGTGTAAAGCATTATAAACTCATGAATAAAGTTGTAGAAACTATGATTTAATAGGTTAATGGCACATTCAAATGTTTCCAAACTCATGATTTCATTTGATAAGATACAATTCGAATGCATGCCGTGACCAGTTGTTGGCACACGATGCGCGCGCATTCTTCTTGGAATTCTTCGTTGGAAGGCCCCCTACGGTAGGAAGGAAGTACCCCCTATGGGTTCGCCCTAGCTGGTCGACTGTCCGTGCTGGGCCTGTGTCTTCTAAAATGAGCCATAAAATACGAAAATGTCAATGCCAGCCAAAACACAGCGAGCATTTGCCATCCAAATTAAGATTTAGGCTGACCAGCGAGTATTTCATACGTCCCCACTTGCTTACGTGCTCTGTTCTTGTGTAAACACCACCTAGAGTCAGAAATTTTTATTAATGCAATTCATACCTTCTGTCAGCTAGAAATGAGGGAGCCGCGATACACAAAGGTGTTACATGGTTATTTAGGTAACAAGAGGCTGTAGCTAGATGGGCTTCATAAAAAATTACGTGCGCAATAAAGTCGATTGTGCATACTCGCAGTCGCGACACGCCACATGAAAAGTCGCGAGTCGCGAAACAATAGAAATTCCGAAATAGTCCACGGGGGCCTATGCAGCGGCGCCCCCGGCCCGCCGATGGCGCCGGCTGCATTCCCCACGTGCCCCGATAAATCACGGGGCCCCCGCCAGGCGTCTCACGAGCTCGCCACCGGCGCACACTCTCCGCAACAATGAAACAATAGGGAGAATAAAACAGAACACAACGGCGACATCACTTTGTTTATTCCGTATAATTGTTGTGGCGTGCACAGGCTGCACACCACCGCGCACCAATCAACCATTATCCGTGCGCACGCCACTGTCGGCCTGAGATTGATGGAAGATTTTTACAGTCTCGAGCACCTTCCCTCATTCACCTTATCACGAATTTATGAAGCGTCTTCGCGGCGGGTTCGTGCGGAGCCATCGTATTGTCGCGCGCGCCGTGTGCACGAGCATCGAGCGAGTTCATTCTTCATTTATTAGCGCTCATAAATAACTCCGTATGTAAATTTATCAACAACACTTGCAATTGCGCCCAGCACGAAATTTCACCGTTGAGTGCACGTAGAATTGTCTTACATACCCCGAATACTCAAGTCACCCCCTTGGCATCACTTGGATGAAACCAACAATAAACTACACGATTTTCACATTATACAAACACAGGTACGAGCTGATTGACATCATTTGCATTCCGAATTAATTAAATTAATCGGAAAACTAATTTATTGCGTCTGGCAAGCAAATAAATAACTAGGAGGCAAATAACGTGGCACTTGGGTCGTAAATATTTGTAGTTTAATGCCGGTGGGTGAAATAAATTTTCAACAAAACGAAACCAGTAAATTACGCATGTTTGAGGTTAGACCATTTCGGCTACGTTGTGGAATCAATAGAATTAAGAAACTTATGACCAGACATGTAAAAATTCACATGTTTATTATTAGCAATAATAAGGGATACTTAACAATCCTTTCTCGACTATCAGATGCGGTTATTCTTTAGATATGCAACCCAATTCACCCACACGTTTGATTACATCCTGTGATAAAGATACCGTTTTATATTTTTCTCCGAATGGAATTGTAGGATGATGACCACTCGCGTTCCTTATTCGATCACATTAAATGATTATTTTATTATGCGTTGAAAGCCCAGTTTGCAGCTGGGCTAAAATTGTATTCCAGCCTCTGCTCAATAAGCAGGTCTTGGCTGGGAATTTATTCAAACAGGAAATTCATGTTTCCACCAAGCTGGAATTTCTTCTATTTTTGTCTCGTTACAAGCCACCTTTACATGAATGACACCTCAACGCAATGCAAACAACAGCATATAATGCAGAATACCTGTTCGTGTTTAGAGGACGGCTTAAAAAGTCAAAATGTTTGGCACCTTTAACAAGCTCCCACAATAGATTATCATCATGGCAAACAGCGGGATGAAGATGGGATTAGAATTGCGTGCGAACAATCGGCCCAAGTACTGTAAGAACTGCACACGGTCGTAAAGTTGCATTATGACCATTTGGGGAACACCCACAGATATGGTATGCTATAATAAATATGTCTATTCAGGTTTAAGTAAGTCATAGAAAACAACCTCTGGCTTGACTTTTGGGATAGAGAGACCAAAGTGAAAACGTCGTTTTTGGCCAGTTTACAACTGTGTGAAACATTACGCGCACAACGTGGCCCACTCGCTGTGAGGCCACCATGAAATTATGTTCAAAGAAATGTTGGTCAACAGAGATCTTCTATATAAATACGGGGCACAATAGGGTGCAGATTTGAAGCTGCACATGCGGATGGTGTGCAAATGTCTTGTTTGACAGTGAAAGATGACTCCTCGAGCGTAATATGTAATAGGATAGCGTCTAACAACCTAATTTCAAATGAGAAAGTGCAACAATTGCTTCAAGCTTTTAAGAAAAAAAGACGTCAAAATGACGAAAAGTTTTATGCGTTGGCAGCAAGAAAATATATTTCTAATTAAAAATATGCACTTCAAACAAGTGTTGTTTCATTTTTTTTTCAGAGATATTTTCTTCAAGTAGCTAAAAAAAGTCCATCAAATCCACTTTGGCAAGTTCATGGAGTACCCACCTATAAGATCATTGTAGAATGCAATGTAGAATTATATTATTTTATGTTAATAACTTGATAGAATATTTTTGAACAAAGGACAAGGCTGCAAAATGTAAACAAGGCTCTTGCATTCGTTGATTTAATGCAATAACTAGTGAAAATCGCTTCCTGACACGCCAGTTAACGTTTGACATATAAAACTACACAAAATAAATGTTTTGTTTTCGTTGTTGTTTGACGTGCCTTTTTACAGTGGATTTTATACGAAAACACTGATTTTCTTAGATTACTTTGAATTACCTTAGCTTTTTACGACCGTCCTGGTATTCACAACGCGACAGTTTAATGAACTCTCATTAATATCGATGATAATAAATTATACGGTGTCCTAAAACTGACTCAAGAAAAATTTTCTTTTCAAATAAATATTAATCTAGTAGTTAATTTTTTGGTTTATTGCTGTCGTTTGTCGTGTAAATTGTACAAGTATAATAAGCTCAAAGCTTGCTTCCTGCTCAAATTGTTTTTCCTAACTTTAAAACAACCCGTAAAAATGTGTATACAAAGTGTTTAATCCGTTTATTAATGTATTGGCTTAGTTTGGTGGAGCATTCTACTGATTGGAAGTGGTTCTAACCTAAGCTGGTTGCTCACAGTATCCTCAGTCGGCAGTGTTGCCAAGCAGATGGGTTTTGCTCTCAGTGAGAATTGAGTGGATTTGTTTGGAATAAGAACGTATTTTCGCATAACTATTAGCATGACCAGTAGTTACGTGCTGAGGCTTGCATGACGTTAAACGCAGGCCAATTATACGACCGTAGCGCATCGGGAGGCATTCGGTTTCAGTTTTCATCGGTTTTCAGCGCGTCGCCCACCACACCCGCAATAATAGCCAGAACAACGACAGAACGCGTACTGTTACTTCGTCGTGGTCGAGCGTCCATCGGCCCTGCCACCCGCCGCCGCCGCCGGCGGGTCGGGCGTGTGTTCTCATATTCGCCACGCCGCGAAGGAGTCTGGCGCCACGTCACGCTCACGCCGCACGCAGCATCTTGTTGCAGAAGCCGGAGCTTTATTGTTTCTCGTCAAAGCTAATGTCGCTAATATCGCGGTGCGATTTTTGCTCAGCGCATCAAAGGTAGCGCGTCGTATTGGCCGCGGCAACGAAACGAACGATTGTTACGCGCCGTGGACGGGACGCCCGACGCCGCGGCACTGATGGACTTGGCGCGAAATTAATCGCAATTTATCGTTTCGCATTAGAGTACAATGAAGGCTAAGCAGTCATGTAATCGGACATATTACTTTGTGGCATTAGCTTATTTTACGCTCAAGTAGCGCAGATAAGGCGGCAATTATGCGCAGCAGCGACTGCATTCGATTCAATCGCGTACTTATCATTCGCCTGCGTTTTTATTACTCGCGAGCTTTTTACGAGACTCTTCCAACAAACATGTAAACAGGGACGAGTGAAAATATCACTTAGAGCTGTCGTCAAGCAACACCTCTTTTATGCATCTACATGTTAATGTGTCTCATAAACCTTTAAGCTTTCACAAATGAAGCTGCGACACAAAAATCATCGATTATATGTCGATTCACACCGATTCATCATCAAGAGTACTCAGTTTAATCACAAAATAAAGGCTCCTAATACTTGGAATCCCCTAAACATATGATTCCTTCTGGAAGAAATTGATTCAATCAAGTTTAAAACACTCGTTCAATCATTTACATCTTGAAACATCGGTTCATGTTCACAGCAAATCCGATTTCAGCAGCTTTCCAGCTGAATGAATGAATGAATGAATCAAGTTATTCGCAAATGCAATCAAAAACATCCATGCGACGAGCACACAAGATGTATATTATCTCTGACTTTTTATAGGCACTTTCAACTTAATGACATAATAAATTCAGCATTTTCCTAAGGTAAGTGTGCGTGTGTGCGCGTGTGCGTGGCGAAGAAAAAGAATGAAACGACCATTACGATAAGCGATTTCTATGAATATCTTGCGCGCTGTGTTTACTGCTTCGATGGTTAGTAAATAAATTCCATGCACTGCAAACACGTTAAATAAAATATATGCCGTCACACTCGCCATCCAGCCACCACAACGGAATATTCCAGATAAGGATGACAAAATACTTATTAGGCAAAGTGGCTTTGTGAGAGGAAAAATGCAACGTAAAAATTAGATTGACTATAATAAGTCAAATAAATGTAGCAACATATCAAGCAATGGAATTATCTGTTCGCTTGCGCATGGACTGATTCGTTGAGGTGTCGCATTGCACGTAATGTCATCAAAAGTGTCATTTTGCATCCGTTTTGCCTGGATTATGATAAGAGAATTACTGTTACTAATTGTGAGCGTGCAGCTTCCGTCGTAAAACTTTTTAATAACACATTTACGAGCATTCTAAGAAGTTGTGAATGCATGCTATGCTTTTGCGCACGTATATCAACGTGAGAACTGTTGGAGATGGAAATGTGAAACACTAGACCTTTTAACTTGACGGCCCTGACTGTAGGTCACATTTTTGCTGGTAGGACTGTCAATTGGAGCATATATTTTAATTTCGTAAATCTTAAGAAAAGCACAGAGATTGATAGTAGAATACGAAATACTAAGAGTGTATTTGATTAAACATGAATTTTCAAATTTTCCTACTAAAGTTTTCACACATATCGTATTCTCAATATCAACTTTCAATAAATAAACCCGTATCGCTTAGTGTCTGCACAACAATTGACATTAAGAGCACCACTCATATTCAAAGGATAAATCATGGTTGCTATCATTAATTTTCCCAATCAAATCTCAAAGTCTTGCATTTGAAATCCCGACAAGTGCTTTAATTACGTAACTAGCAAACTCAGACAACAAAAGCTCCAGCTTTCGACAATCGAAACTTATTGCTTCCCCCGGCCTCACTGTAAATTGTTGAGACAACAAACTTGAAACTCCGAAACACGGAAAACAAAAGACTCTGAGCCGCGTGTTTGGGGGTGGCACGCTCGCGCGCGCTTTCCGAAAGCGCCAACTCGCCGGTCGATGCGACGTCAATGCACAGATGCGAACTCGTGAATAATTATGTACGAATCAATTATGGTGACGATTTATCATGCGCGCGTTCACACACGCCCCCGGCGTTCGCTGACATTGCGACATCAATCATATTTCAGATTCATTACGCGTTGGAGCCCCGATGCCTTGCTTTTCGCTGACACTTTGAGAGGCAGGCGTACTGACGTGCAGCACGTCAGCCAGTCCGGCCACGGCGTTGTATTAAAATATTGTTATATTTATGCTACGCTCGTAGACTGCAAAATTTGCATCTATTAGACGTAATTAATTAATTACTTAATTAACATTTGGCCCGGTCGCCGCTGCGTGGAAAACGATGACGAGCAGCTGAATCGTCATCGCTTTGTTGACAAACAAGGCACAACAAATTTTAAAATTTACAACAATCCTCGCATAAATACTAAGCACCGGAGTGCTACAGCAAAGCAATAAAATCATTTGACAATTGATAATATGAATGTGAATTGTGCGGTTCTTGCACGACATGCGGATGAGTTTATTCCGGGCACGACACACTCGGTACTATTTTAGAAGATGACAAAGTGCGGCACGAAGTCAATAAAAAACAATCGCCAATCGCGCATCATCTACACAATGTTCACGTTAAACATGCATGTGAATATCGAGGACCATCAACCTTTTATAAACTTGTCTTGTTCTTTCTTCGGAGTACTGACGCCGATGAATAGTAATTGCCGTTTGTTTAGGACTGTGTTTTTTAGAACATTGTTTTTCACATTGCACTCACTTCTTAACTGCAAGCTGCGCAATGTTTGCAAACCTCAAACCTCAAGTCGATTCGAATTTAATTTATCACCTTCGCAGCATTATGCAAATGTTCTCACTTCAAGATAAGCCACACTGCTAGACGTGTCCCTTGGCATAATAAGCTTGACAATAATTGAAAACACGCATCCTCTTTATGTATAATTAATAAGAGGCTCATTTAAAAGCTGTTGGACTTGTCGAGACCATTGATAGCAGCCTTATCGTGTGCCGATAGCGGTTCGGCGCAGAACACGTACCCAAACTTTTCGTGAGCTGGTCAACGGGTCGTGTATCAGGATGGGTTTGGTACGAAAGCAACCAAATCCAACAACGATGTCGCTTTCCAGCTTGGGGGACCGGTCGACCTCTCTGGTCTGCATATAGGTATAACCAATTGGTCCACGCACAAAAAGCGCCAGAGCGCTAATAAAAAAGGTACACGGCATCGTTGGTGTGTCCACCCGAAAGCGAGCGACCTAATTGATGTGTTGTTTTTGTTTTGCTTAATACGACGCGCTGGCCGGTCGGCGGTGGAGCAAGGGGCACCGCGGACACGGTTTGCCCATTAAAACGTCCGGTGTATCGGCCGGTCCGATCTGTGCCAGATAGATGACGGCTCGCAAGACAAATGAAGCGCGATCCCAACGACTCGCCGAGCGCGCTCTCCACCGGTAACAGAGAGCCGCACGTTTTTCGCCACCCACACCCCGCACGCTGTGGCGAGGAAGCGCGGACCATCCTCGACTGCTATCTACATCAACGAGGGAGAGGCGTACAACCAACGCTGGTTTGTCCTGCGTGCGGTTCAACACGAGGTCCTCGCTTTCATTCATCCACAATTTCACACACCTGTAATAACCATCATGTCCCATTAAAGCATCATTTGGGTTTCGTTTCAATTTCCTTCGGAGCCCGGCGTATCCAGTCATTTGTCAACAACTGTATCTAGCGATAAAATCGCCTTATTAAAACACACCGGATCACGATGGTTAAAGAACCTAAAACAGGTTCAACCATCTAACATGTCTCAAATGAATCGTGATGACGTGCATTACAACTTCTGCCCTAGGAAGGAAAACTATGATTTATGAGAGAACCAATTTGTGTGATACACTGATATAGAGGTAGAGATTTACCCATCAAGCTGTCAATCCTCAGAAGCTTCTGTTTTCACCATGACAACATGAAAATCAAATAATTCTTTTACGACATTTTCGTAGTGTACTTAAGTGGATTTACATAAAATAAAAGTTTATGATCTTGGATAATAGAACAGCGGATTGACTGCGTACTTAATTAAACCGCAAGAGAAATAAAAATCTTCAACAGTTTCAACGTGAATGAAACATAGTATTCAGTACTGTACTTATCGAAACTTGACTTGGAATTACTCCCGTGCTCATTCAGTACAATTATTTAATTTTACTTGTTGGGCAACTTCTCCTAGCGAAACTTTTAATCTCGCTGTGTTTGCAGATACCTTACAAACAAGAATGTCCAATGAAACGATCAAATAAATGGCCTCAACTTTATTCCCGGCAATTGCAAACAAAGTCGCAGCAAACTTTATTTCATTCATCCTGAATTATTGTGTGAATAAAATAATAATATTGAAACACATAATAAAAACAAACTGAATCATTTTTAAACAATATTTTAATAGTGAGTGTATAAAGTGTATTAAAATGAATCGGAAAATAAAGCAGCGCGTTAAATAAATACGCTGCACATGCATTAATAATTCGTAATAATCGTACATGGCGCGTTCTGTAGTCCAGCAGTGAATATTTTCGGGGCGCGCATAAATCCAAGTGCAAAATGCACGCATGAAAATTTATACATTTTATGCGTGCGTTCCACTGGCCACTCGGTGGATTTACTGGCTGGTAAATAATAACTTTATGAATTACGTATTCATAATGGCAGTACGGGTCGGCGTACAATGCGTATATTTTATTGGCGCGCGCCGATCACATTGTTTATTTTTCCGGCCCAGCTGGAATAATTATTGCCGTTATAGTTTTTCGGGCGCACGCAGGACGTATATGGATAGACAGGCGTCAGCGCGTGTGCAATGATCATTGCGAGGAGAAATATCTCATTCGTTTGCCGAGTCGAGTTGGGTACGTCCTTTTTTATGTTAACAGCATTTTTGATCGGGCGCCCACTCGTCCTGTGGCCAAGCGAAGCACACTACATAGACCAGATTCGAGTGCGCTGATAAAAAATCTAATTACGAATTTACATTTTAAGTGGAGACTCTAATTGTGTCACTGTGAGATTATAAATCATTTAAATGACGAAGTAAAGACAAAAAGTAAATAAATCGAATACAGAGAATACAGCGCCTACTATCGACCATAAAACTAACTTGTAATGAATATACATCGATCCTGTTGCACCGATTGTGCGACATCGATTATTTTCTTCGTGTTGAACTGTTTTTAACGCATAGCTGTTGAACAATAAAATTAAATTTCATGCATTGCTCGAACGTCATTCGATACCGTCGTTGAGTGTGCAATAAGAATTAGTTTGGAATTCTCAGAGATAATAATATATTAATCACTTGCCGCTAGTATGCAAGTAAGTTATCAATAGTATTCCGAGACTTAGCACTGAAGACGTCGTTAAAATCCTCAGAATTTTGTTTTAAATATACAGGCACGGTGCAATATATTAAATATAAACATTCTCGGAAGCAGTAAACGTACGCGTGTCTCCTCCACCAGCACGATACGCACTCGTAATGTGATAATTGCGCCCTAAGCCCAAGTGCGTATGTTTACAAATTCAGAGAATAGCGCAATAAAGTCACGCGATGTTAAATTATTACCAACAGAATTAAATAATAACAAAATCACACAGACAAACCAGGTACGTTCAAACGGCTTATTTATCGGGACACTAGAAAATGGAAATGATACAAGATGCAAAGAGGTGAAAAGGTGGAGTGGATAGGAAGAATAAACAAACTACCAACATGCGTAGCCTATCAGGCTAGCTGAGCTATCGTGCAACAAGCGAATAAAATAAATCGCAAAGCACGAGCAATTGCGAGCTGTTTGCGCACGGTGTGCACGGTCGATGGGATTAGCTAAGTAATCGGCGAGTATCGCGATTTCCCACCTCTTGGTCACATGGGTCTTTTGACGCTCATTTAGATTGGATAAGACAAACCGGCAAGCGAATGCACGCAAGCGGCACGGGATGTGGCCAGTACGCGCAGTTCGCCAGCCATTGATGTTTTGCGATGTTATTTATTACGCGACGACATAAAAGTACTCGGTGATAGCGACAGGTGGAGCTGCAATGTCTAATTGAGGAACAAATCAAATTATAGTTGCTTCAAAATTGATCACACCTTTCTTCAGACCTCGGAATAATGCAAGATTAGATGATGGCATCTTCTTGTCCATAAAGGTAAACATTATAATATATCCTAAAAATACACACTAATGTTCCCTTCATAATTATCTCTTAATCTAGCCCAGCGTATCAACTTAAATTTCTAGTAGAGTTGCAATGTTCCAACAACTTTCTATATCTAATTCCTTTGTTTTACAGTGGTGAGTAGTTTCAAAGTATAGCTTATAAGTTACACTTTACTTAGCTACCCATAACCTATCACCTGCGAAGACTCTGACATAACATAATCTGATATAAAGCACCTACTTATGTTTAAAAACTAATCTTTTAGCAGCAGGGAGTTATTCGATAAAGAAGTTTTGATAATGCAAAGAGGTTAATTTTGTTATTTGAAGATTTTGCCCCTTGTCGCATCTGTAGTACCTATATAATCAGAAGCCGATTCATTTTTCTGGGTTTTCTAATTTAGTAGTAATTGGAAAAAAGTGATGTAGATTTTTATTTATAAATTCTTCCATAACAATTCTTTTTTTTATGTGAATTATACCTAACACCTACTAAAAATTGTTTTCTGCTTGTTGCTTTTTTGAGTATCTTCAACTTCTTGCAATCGTTATAGAAAGAAATTTTTAGTGAAAGTGAAAGTTACATTTTATTTACATAACGAATATTAAACACTTTGTAAGCATACTCAAAAATATTTTCGTGTTTAAAGGAAAATGTATGGTTGTCAATGTATTAGCCACCCTGTGTAAAATAGCAACAATGAAATGAACTATCATAAAACATAGATTGTTACAATGTTAGTACTTGGCATCGTTATGGTGTTGTTTGCAGTTGGTACTAATGTCCCTACATATACAAAGTCTCCAGTTACAGAGCCTGCGACTAGTTATAATGTTTCCAGGCATACTAGGTGGTGTTCTTTTCACCCTGTACATTGCCTATGTATGAAAATTTAGTGGTTCAACGTTCAATTGTTCGACTGAAACATGCGTAGCGACAATAACGCACACATCGGATTTGTATTCGACGCAATTTCCGGTAATGCGGCAACATTTGCAGACATGTGTAATTGTGCTGCATGTACAATTAGATAGTTCCGGCATGTCTAAAAAAACATCATCTCATCATTTTGGCAAGCTAGGTTAAAATTGATGTGGGGATTGCGGATAGTTGTCGCCATTTTAGCGGCAGCGAATAAAGGGCAGGTGTATTGACACAAAATGGCGTTCTGTTTGCATTCGCGTTGATAACGCACCGTATCAACGCCGCGTGTTTGCCACTTACCTTTGATTACTGTATGCATGCCGCTTGTCGCGCGCGTTCTGCCACGCTTGGGCTTTGATGTGCCTGCAGAGCGGCCATTTGCGCACTAGTGGCGACGCGTTAAATACGTAATTGTTTAGATAGCATCGGCATATTGACAATTGACAATACGATATTGTAATGTATAATGAACAAGCGTTATGACAAAAGCTATGGAGAGCGCGCAAAGAACGCATCGGAGCGCCCGTTGCAGCGGGTGGTGCGCTCGCCATGCATAATTCAGTAAATTTGCACACATTGCGCGCCGTCTATGAATATTGCCTTCGATCGGCTGCAATTCCAGCCTTCGAATGCCCATCATTGTTTTATGTGGCGCTCACACGTATTTTCCATTATAATGCATAATCGATTCGAATCAATAACGAATTCATCCAATACATATTGCAATATGACACGGTGCGCAAAATGCTCGCGAGCGCATACACGAATTCGCAATGCTAAGCATATTCGCAATCCGAGCGCCCCGGCATGGCATGCAACAGTGAAACACACGTGAATCAAATTCCATTAAATATGACAATGTAAACTATTTGTACAAACTGGGCCGCTTACAGACGTCGCCGGGCGCACACGCGCTCGCGAATCCAATGCATATTTCACTTATTTATGCTTGTATGTCATCGCAATGAATCTATGTTGCATATTTATATTCGATATTTGTCAGGGGCAAATGAACGACGTTTTTGTTGCAGTGAAATATTCAAAACAATACATGGCACTCACTTAGGCGCAATTTACTCTTCCAACCAATTAAAACATACAAGACCTATTGTTATTTTTAGCTGTTTCAGTAATCAAGATAATGAGGTAACAGCTTGATACATCTAGAATGGACATTAAAATGTTCGATTTAATGCACCGTAAGATGTAAATGGCTATTAACGCTCAATGTGAGAATTTGGTTGCCTAGCTAGAGTAGTCCAGTGGCATATGAGGTCATTATTTAACTACCCCATGGACTTATGAATAGAAGAGTGGAGTGTCACAAGAGTAGACTCAAAATAGATTCACATGAACTTGCTCGCTAGAAACAAACGACTTTGTTGTTTTGGTTTACAGGTGGGTGAGGTGTAAAGTGAGTTTAGTCAAATTTATAAATTGAATGTATTGCTAGTGCAACAATAAGTATTAGTATATTTTTATGTATAGGTATATTTTATTTACCTCACTAAAAAGGAATACTTAGTGATAAGTTATTGTGCTGTTTTCTACATTACTTATGTAACATTTACTTAGTTAGGCTGATTGTCATAACTTGACTTTAAATGACTTTAAAAAATAAGTTTCCTACTAAATATATAATTACAACAGCAAATAACTCAATATTCCCCTAATTATACTTAGTTTACCTCAATATTGTCACATAAATAACGTCAGTTATATTACTTTCTAAATAGCTGGTATCTCATTTGACTAAGTAACTTCGTACTTTGTTTCTGCACTGTGCTATTGTCAACACAAAATCACATTTTCGAACCGATATGCGCTAAGACTTGCCAAATCTTGAAATAAAGGGAAA
>JAODIE010000005.1:2608632-2733225 GCA_027575565.1 Diploeciton nevermanni
TGTGCTATTGTCAACACAAAATCACATTTTCGAACCGATATGCGCTAAGACTTGCCAAATCTTGAAATAAAGGGAAATATACGCAGAATTATACCACTTTGAGATGAACTCCGGAGAAGGTAAAACTGATCAATATTGCAGCATAGGTAAATAGTATGAGTATAAGTTTAGAATTAATCTTGAACTGCATACCTGTGACAACTCATTGAATTAGCCGAGACGGAAGTTGTTCATGTTTTAGATTAAAACAACTCTAATATCTCTGGCCTTAAATTTGTTGTATTTTGTCTGGAATAAAGGTCTGCATTCTAATTATAATCTCCGCTCTAAAGTTAATCACTAATAAGATATTAAATTTAATTAAATTCCATAGAAATATTTTTTCTTACATTTATCAATTTCTTAAAATTTATATACCAGCAGAATGCAACGAATTGCAAGTCTCCTCCATCTGCACTTTGATAATACACCAGCTGCATTACAAGTCTATAAAATTCCGCTACATACAATTTCCGTACATTATTTTTTATTGCAAACTTGTAAACCTGCACCTCAATTAATCTAAGAATTTGCAACAAAACATCAATACCCACATATTTATTATAAATATGCATGAATACATAATAATAATAATCCCTGGTATTTGCAAACAACACACAGCAAACATATTAAGCAGTAATCCCGCACCACACTACACATCTTAGTCTTCCAAGTCTGAGTAAATTACGCATTAATTAATAATGCGTCCACTACTTGACAATGCACAGCACATACGCCAGCAACTCCAGCACGGCCCTAAATAAAAATCCCCTACCGCCTAAATTGAAACATTCGGATGTGGAGTCTCGTGCGGTGACAGAATTATGAGGTAGATGAGGCGCAGCTCAAGGTAGCCCCCGGGTGATCTTCGCTGCGGGACGGTGCGCGCGGGCCATAAATATGCATGCAATGCACCGAGGTGAAAATTATGTGAGTGTAGATGCGCGATAGATATCAATATGCATGTAAACGTTCTGCGCCCCATGTTCGCATTGAGTTATTAGACGACCGTACGGGAATGTATCACTTGTGGCGAGTATGAGCGTCTGGCATGTTTGGGCTGCTTGGTGTGTGTTTTGCAAGAGTGTCCTTACATCCTAAGCGCCGTGTAGAGCCGTGCACGATGTGCGGAGAGATGTATTGCGATGAAACTATTTACCTAGCGCTTTGCTTTATGTCGGCAATAATACATAACAACGGTGTAAGCCTGAAGGTTTTATAAAGAAGTGCACGTTGTATGCAACTAGCAGTAAATGCACAAGAAAGACAATCGAAATATGATATTAAATAAGAAATTTAACTAACTGCACATAATTTACTTCCACCTTTAATTAATGACTCCCAAAATTGTAACTTCTGCTTCATCCCCTTTTCTCAACGGTTGCTTAATATCCTAATTGCTCTTGCGTAGCCTTCAAGTCTCCCTCTCTGAAGCAGTTCACGCAGGGTGTTTACTGCTGCGCAACACTTGGTTCGATCATTATTAGTTTGCATTTAATTAATGCATTTATGCGTTGATGTATATTAATTAATGTAACTTATTGCGCGTCAAAGCTTCTTGGCTCGCTCTTTTGTGTTACATTTACATCCCCAGCACCTGTGCTTCCAGCAACCCTTGCCTTGCGAATGTCTCTTTGATTTTTACACTTCCGACTAAACGTTCACTGAGCATGGAACACACTTGGAAAGTTTCCTCCTTTCGTGTGTGCTTGTTCATACGACAATATGTCACTCGGTGAAAAGTTCCAAACACTCGACATTTCTGAATTAACAAGTTGTTTTAATAAAATGCACAACCCTACTATCTTCTACTGTCTTTGACGAACGTAGGTTGTTGTACCAAGCACCAAATCCTTACTCACGGTACGTTTAGTCGCGTCGAGGGTTGAAACACTGGGAAATGCTTGGAAATCGTGAATGGTTGTGTTCCGTGCACGATGTCGTTACACCCCGACTTGTCGCGCAATATTTCGCCAGCGCGCGTTAACGAATTTTACTTCTTTGTTAAAGACGTGCAGAATGGCATTCTCTCTCTCTAGATTTATTAAATCAAAACTTGGACTTTTCTTCAGTCCTTGCTTATGAATTTGTTTAACTTTATGCGAATATTAAATTTTAATGCGAGCATTATGCAGCGTGAAAGCAATTTTTAGAATTCAATGACGCGCATTAGGCTTTACAACCCTTTTCTTCACTGCCTTCACCTACTCCATTAAGATAAAAATCAAATTAAATAAACATGAAGACAAATTCAACAAAGCTAATTACGTAGAAAAACGTCCACGTTTGTAAGATCAAATATCACGAGAAAGATTAATCAGCAGACGGTAATAAAAATGCTCGTATGAATGAATGATGCTCGTGCATGGCGCATGAAAGACAGTAAGAGAGACAACTGACAAACGGGATATCGCCGGAGAACACGGCCAGCATCCGGCGCTACGGACCAGGTAATCACTCACACCTGACGCGTAATCACGAAGAGGCGGTGCGCCCCGAAACTGCATCCTTAATGAGAGAGGTGATGTGCCTCTCCTCCTTCGGTTGTGCCCAGCGGAGTACCGCGACAAGCACTACGTTGGATCCCAATTGGTCCATCGAGTGTATTGGTATGTGAAGCAGTTGTACGCGGCACGCATGATTGTAGCAAACACATGCTTGTCAGATTACTTTGGAGCGGCCAATTGAGCAAAACAAAAGACTCCCGAGAGACAGGAGATTAGGACACAGAGAGAAGGATGAAAGAGGAAGATGATATTAGGGGTTAGATAGATGTACTGATCTGACACTGATTATATTAAGATAGTGAAAGCACTGCTTTAGTTGCAGAAATTCTGAAACATTTTTAGCTCCCTTTCAGGTTCAAGTCACGTATTTTATGTCCTTATGAGAACTCCTTTCCTGTGCGACGCGTTTACCTCCGTGGCTAGATGAACTGTGCGCTTTGGCGCAGGAAAAAAGTATCACTGACCTTGGCGAAAGAGATTGAGGGACGCGGTGGAAAAGAAGGCGGTGCCAATGGTTTTCCCACCAGCATTACGGCGTCATTCCCCTCACGCGGCGCGTTAGCAACGCCACCAGAGGGCATGTCTGAATGAAACCGCACACTTTTCGAAATTTTCCCCCGACTCGGACGCGCACTCTGCGCCGCAGCGGCGCGCCGCACACAACGCATTATGCCGACTGCCAAAGAAATTTAATTACGACGCTTGTACGCCTGTAACATGCTGGCATCGTGCGCACACGGATAAAGAATAAACAAGTAAACAAAGTCAAGCAGGATAGCGTGGTACTTTATTATCCTGGTGAGTTTGCAACTCGCCTGTCAGATAGTTAAGAATCATCAATCTTCATAAGATTAATGTGCAAACTTGTGAAGTCGACGCAGAAGTAGATCGCGCAACTGACAATGTTTCATCAGCGTGAAGCATCGAGAGCAGCGTGTCATATAAATTCGTCTCTGCTAGTCTAGTTTGTGAACAATCGCAGCATCTGTCTTGTCCTCTTTCGCCTTCTGGCTGTAGAGTGGAGTGATTAGAAAGTGTCGGAAAGTGGAAGACTAGAGAAATAAAATTCTATGCAAGTATATTTTGTTTGCACTTCTGCAAGTGCAAAGTGTTGAGGTAGTTGTGGCTTAAGTTTATAATTAATAGTTGCGGGTTAGAAACAAGAAAGAGATTTGCAGGCAGTAGTTAAAGTTGTTCGGGAGTTTGGGTCCCTTTACAAGTTGTAGATTGAGTGGAGCGCGCGGTACGGCGTTTAGTGGGTAGTCGATTCGTGTCGAGCGGAGGTGCGAACAGCAGTTAGACACGGGGATGATGTGTGCACGCGGTCGATCCATCACACACAGAGCGCGACGCCGACGACACGCGACGCGACGAGGACGCGCGGAACGCACACACCCACGTCGATTGGGCCGATACGCGAAGGCGGGCAGAGGCGGTGCTCGTCGTCGGGAAACTCTCTCGCTTCAATCGTTGTCCTCGCAGCGACAGGACGACGACACGACCGCGCGAGGAGTGGGAAAAATTCTGCGGCGTGGCCACCGTATTCCGCTGGGCGGGGGCAGAGGGGGGCCCCGCCGCGGAAAAGAAGTAGGGCGCGCAATTTTTAGTGGTGGTGGATCAATCGGCAGGCCCGTCGAGAGGAGAGGCAGGCACAAAAATGTACGTGTGTATCTCAGAAAGAGCGCGCGAGCTCCCGGAGGAAACCTATGCGCGACATCGACGCGAGCACTTGCTGGCTCGCTCGCTCCTCGTGTGTGTGGAACGCGCCCCGCCACTCGCGACGCGCTTTTTTCCCGATCGCCTCGACGACGTCTACTGCGCTTGTGTTGTGTGATCGTGACAATTTGTCGCCGTTAAAAGAATTCCGTGACATCAGTAGTCGCGTTCTGTCGGTGGCAAAAACAGGACCCTCTCGGCCGCGGAGCGACGGATCCCGGACGCCCGACCGCAGCAGCCACAGTGTACAGCGCACACCAGCAGTCGACGGTATCGTCAACACACAGCGTCGCACATCGTCGAGGCGCCCCCTTCCACCGTCACGTCGCTGCCTACTGAGCGCCAGCCCCGCTCCGCCCCACCCGGAGGGGCAGCACCCGCTTCGCAAAAATCAAGCCCGACAGAAAGAAGCGTTTCGTTCGACCGCAATTATCACCTGGCGTGCGCCGTTACACAGATTACATTGTACATACAATCCGGGAGCGTCGAGCGCTCGCCGCAGCGCGCTACCGTATTTTTTGGATCCCGCGCGTCCGTCAGTCGAGGGACGTCGCTCGTCGTGCGGCTGTCAACAGTCACGTGGTGCTACGAATTCCAATTTGAACCAATCTTCAGCAAACTTCAGCTAACGTGCTCATCGTGCGTGCGACCATCGTGTTATGCGACCCCAAGTGGTGTAGTGTTTTGTGCGTGCAGGAAGCCATGCTTCCTCTGGCGACGACGACTCAGTGAGTGCAACACCGACTGGGCACATCATGTCCCAGTTTGGCTTCCGAGCATCGCCGACTACTCAGGTACGCCGCCCCCCAACACACATGCACTACATCTCTCCGGCTTCCTTTGTCTGTGCCTGCTGTTTGCACGACCGCCCGAACTTTGTGTGGCGGGCGCAACTGCCCCCGAGGCGATCGGCTCGTCGATGTGTGCGCGAATCCACTCTGTATAATACCACCCCCGAACTTTGCAGCAGCCAGCGGCGCGTCTATTTTGCATGCCGCCTCCGTGTCTACCTATTTGCCTACCTCCGCCTTGGGAGACTCTCGGGGAACGGCTAGGCTAATTACCGAACTTGCTACATCCAAACACACATCGTCCCATCAGCAAATTACCCACCGACCCTCTATTAATACCACCGGCTATAAGCTACATTCCATTCTACGCAAAATGCGAAACAGTTTAATTACATACAACTAACGACACAATTTAATTCTCACCAACTAGAGCAAACACTTCCCAAGCATGCGTCATGCGACTTTTCATGCAGGTGTTAAGGTCAAAGTGGTGTTTCCGTACTTTCTTAAAAACCTTGTTTTAAAATACCCGGGCTTGAGCATGTTTCCGTCGATCGAATAAATTGATAAATTTCAAATGCGTGGCTCGTAAAAAACTAAAAAACTGTCACGAAAGCAAGTAGTTGTTGCAAGGCAACCAAATACCAAAAACGAGTTCTTCACTACTCACGATTATGCAAACAAATGCGCATACTGCACAATAACAACCTCCCGAAAATGTACTTGCCTCCAAACCACAATTGTATTCAAATCTCCATGCCAAAAATCACAATTAACACGTGTCACATATTCGCACGACACCAAATTCGCTATTTAAGCGCAGGACAACGCTGCATGAAGCGTCAATTTGTATCGACGATCAAGAGAATCAGTGCACCAGCTGAGACGAGATATTACTTAACGCAAAGTACAAATTAAGTGACATTCCGCGACTACCACGCCAACCTCAATGTCTCGCTATGATATACAGGTACGCAGTCTGAGTCTAATTGGACCATTCCTGATTGTTCGTTAGACAACTTCATCCCAGACAAATCACTGCAGATAATTAGTCTTATCATTGGTATTCTCATATTGTTCTGTAATGTTTCATTATGTGCAGTTTGTATTCGGTCTCTGTCCGTTCGATTTTAAGAGCGTAAAGTTTTACAACGCGCTGTTTAATGCACGTGAACTCCTTTTTCGACACGACTTTTATCATTTACATTTTATTACGGAGATTAATGCCGCGAATCGCATCGCGTGTTGGCGCGCGCACGAAAACCCTAGACGGCTTCACAATAATTTAAATTTACTTTGTTTGCTGCATGTGTGCGTACGCCCTTTGCACATGCCATCAACGCTGGCGACATTGTTTTAATTTTTCTCTGGCCTTTCCGGCTTTTTCTTTCGGTTGCGCCGTGTAATACATCGTCCTTAAACTGAGCGTTAACAAGGTTGTCGAATTAATCACTTGCTCATTATGAATACGCTGACGAAATTTTAATCTTGACTCCGACAATTGTTGATTTAATTGAACCCGATTAATATTAATGTCATTCCTGTGCAACCAGTTTTTGGATGTTTACCAACCCAAGAATGAAAACAATTGCTCTTTGCTTCGAGTCAATATTTTCTCCAGGCGCAAAAATGCCAATTGTCGGAAAGAATTGTTCATAGATCCCATTTCTTCTGATATTGTGAGCGTTAGAAATTCATCAGATATAAATCTGATAAGTCCCTTTGGGTTTTTATTGTGTTCTTTTCGAATGAACCAAGCCCTCGCAGAGCGTAAACATTAAGTAAATATATTAATAGATTTACCTATTGTGACGTTGCGCATTTATGGGTAGGCCGGCGGCATCCACATTTGGAGTGCGAAAATAATGCCGAGATCGCCTCGATCTGGGGTGGTTTTCACGCGCGCGTTATGCTGACATAATACGTTTAGAAGGAGCGCACCACTTCACACATGGCCGCCACTTTTCGGGAGTCCTTCTGAAAGAGACAGACTGTCACCGAGCACAACGGTGTGTGACTCTACCAGAAAGACAACGCGTTATATTCGAGCATTAAATATAATTCCGCAGCTGGCTGCACTCACCCAAACACTGCTCGTTTCGTGTGACCTGCGGTTGGGGTTGCAGAGAGAGAAAAACTGTTAGTAACGCTAAATTTCACCCATCAAAATAAATATTAAATCGTTATAAATCACAACAGATTTATCGTTATTTGATATGGCCCAAGCTTAGAAATGAGTTCCGTCTGATTAATTTGCAATCTTCTCTCATAAGTGGTGCTTTAGCCACGACTTGTATCTCCTCTAATTACAGATACCAAAATGAACTGGCCATAATATAGCTGCTAATGTTAGTAGACGATTTGTTCGATTAATTACATACGTATTACACGCCAATGGCAAATACACGGAATGCGCGTGTAAAGTAGAAATTCGTGTTCGACTGCAAATCGAATGCGCACGCTGGTGGAAATATTAAATTCATGTCAATTAAAAAGCGCTGCCGACGTACAAACGAACGGGTTGTTAAAAATTGTTAACAATGCTACAAATCGTGTCGGTTGCGTGTCGCTGTTTAGTTTCGATATCGGTCAAATTTGTGTTCATAAAATAAATACGTAAACAACAGCTGCGTGCGCGGCGGCGGCGGCGTTACGGAGGGAAAAAGAGTGCATATAAAGCCATAGGTCGGACATGTAATAATGAAATAATAAACGTAAAATGTCAATATGCAGCGAGCGTGTTAAATGCCATTTCGAGTGAAGAAGTAGTTGGAAAACAAAGAACACAAGAATAATGCTTCAATTTATTAATGAAATGTTGATTTTGCAAGGAGAAGAAGAAGTCTGTTGGATACTCAACTGAGAGTTGCTTGCCTTGTGCAGTAATTATCATTACCAGTTTTCCGTTTTCTGAAGTTTAACTATTATATGCAATTCATTTTATTAACACAGCACATGATTACGCATCTAGCGACATGTTTACATACAAAATTGGTCTCTTTATGTTAATTAGTTTGCCGGTTATATGCATTTACTTACCTTTTTCCACAGATTGCTTTGCTTAGAACACTCATGCGTCTTCAATATGTTGCCTCGGATTATTAATTGAATTTACAACTTCCTCTTATCGCCCAAGTGCATCGCTCGCACATAAAATGCGCTAATTATTCAAATGATACTTTGCGTCACAGCACGTTGATGCAAAACGAACATATTGTTACATGTTTATTAACACAAACATTGTTTGCCAACACGGCTGGTAATGAAATAAAAATATACCGCGGAATGTTCGGGCGTACTTTATTGAAATGAGTATGTGACAATCGACGAATTTTTGTATGATAACAAGTCGCAAACATGTTGTGCGATAAACATGGTCCAATTGGCTTTGTTAAAATGCCACCGCTGTCGGTGATACCTAATTAGGATATTACAAAATTTGATAATCAACTATTACACTAAATGTATTGGCTTTTTAAAACAAACACATAACGCATGTCGGAATATGTATGGTGTCACATAAATCTACTTTGTTGGAATGCTATTTTTCTGCTCATGTAATGGCGGCGTTTGTTTGGCAAGTACACCAGGTATCCATTGATAGCTCATGTGAGTGTTAAGGGGGATGTGCGCGGGTCGTAAAATCATCTCAAATTACATTAACATCGCGAATCTCTTGGCAGAGAGCTTCGAATGGCGGAGCGGTGCTCGCATTGTGCGTCGAGCTGCGAACTGTAATAACCGCATTATTTATTTGCCCTCTTCATGTGGTGTAACGACGTATGACGAACGATCCAGTCTTGCAGTCATGCTATTTGCGCATGCGCAGTTATTTAAAGAAGTAGTACCCCATCTTCCCCTACAATCTCAATAAAATCATCTTCTTTCTAACGTAAATAAATCTATTATCTTTCAGAGCGCAGTATCATCGGGACCTAGTCAATCGCCCCCAGCCCCACCTGTGACCAGTATGGCAGTTACATCGACGGCACCGCCGCCTCCAGCTGCAGGCAGCCCACCACCTAATGCATCAGGCCAGAGGTGTTGTGACACCGGCCGACCTATTTTTACTGACCCCATTACTGGTCAGACGGTGTGTTCCTGCCAGTATGAACTTCTGGGTTATCAGCGGCTAGCTGGTGGTGTGCCCGGTATTCCTGCGTTGTCGATGTACAGCGCCCCCTATCCGGAAGGCATGGCTGCTTACTTCCCAGCTCTGGGAGCGGACCAAGCACCGTTTTACACGACATCGGTAGGTTTCAGCTGCTAGTAGATAAATGTTGCGCACTCTCACATGTTTCCCACGATAGTTTTTTTTAGATTCCCCGATTTGCTGTTGATCAGAGTTCAGTTCCATATTAGTTCGATGAACGCGTGCATTGCATTGATTGCCTGCTGACATTTAACACAGGATGTGTGCGTCGTGTGCATATCCGAATTTCCACAACGCCTGTGTGAACGTGACTCTTACAAAATTTTACATTCGTAGGCCATTCTGTTCGGACACATTGTTTCAATCCGGGCGCGCGCATCCATTTGCGGCGATTAAATAATCAAACATACAGGAATATTACACGAACGCACTCAGCCACCGTTTACGGCGCAATCCATTTTCGATTCGTTTTCCAACTATTATTGGACATGCTTTATTTGCGCTGTACTTAACGATTCGTAAAACGGGATTCCGCTAGACACCGTGTGCCATTTCGCGCTCGACGGTATAAATATCCACTGAAACAGACATAACCCACTTTGCAGTGAGATGGCAGATGTCATCAGTCAAACGTGTCAGTGAGGAAAATTGCCCATCGAGCACATGCATATCATCTATTTAGAAAAGCACATGATAGAGTGTGTACAAATGCATGAAAATTAATTTTCAACACCTTGCAATCTTTGCAAGGCAACGCGCGACGCGCAGTAACATGGTTAATTAATTTATATTTATTTAGCCGAAGACAGGATGAAATCGCGCTGCCATCATTCATGAAACACAAACATGTACTCGCAGAGTGCACGATTTAAATGCTCGCAGTGCTGAATACGAATGTGCACCTCTAGTGAAGAAAAAGCTTCTTCTTATGCGCTCGGCGTACGTGCACGTTGCTCTTTAAAAGCGAATCAATAATAAATAATCTCTTGTCTCCCACGTACGCTTGCGTGCTAGTAAAGCCCGAATGTTGTGCATCTTTTTGTTGCGGGCTGCGCGACGTGAATGGAGAAAAAACGCAAACTGCGCCCAAACCCGAAAGACACACATTGGGCTGTCTTGGTAGATGGGCACCAACGCTGTCAGACCCATTGTTGTGCCACAAGCGGCGAGTGATTAATATAATAATCCGTAATGAAGTTATATAGACACGTCCCAATCCTGATTTACGACAAAACACATTTCATCCCATGTTTTATACTCCAGCATAGTGCGCTCAGTGTGTTGCTCATCATGACGCGCAGCAAATACAGTGCGTTGTGTGTTGTCTTCTTGTTGGTTTTTGTTGGCCTGTATTTGTTAACATAGTTTGCTTGCTTTCCCAACAGCAGACTCTTAATCCCCGCGATGACCATTCATATTCATACGTCGCGCATTAATGAAATCTCACCTGTCATGCTTGCTTAAATCATACAAATTTCGCATTTCGGTTTTTTGCAACAACCGCTTGAACTTTGCGTATGTTAACGCAGCGATTAGTGGAGCGTGCGTGCAATAAATATGTTTTCAATTTATCGCATTCAAGCGTTGCAGGCCAATAGGTCACTGTTTAAAATTAGTTAATATGTGACTCTATTGCGACAAATACTTTCAATGACTTGATCGACGTTCAATTATTATTTAATAAGCGATTTAAAGCTCCGTGCGCGCATAGTAGTTGCTTGCTACACGCCATGTCGCGAGTATCTAATCATAAATATGGTTACTTGCAGGCAGCTGGCTTGGAGCTGAAGGAAAATCTGGCGGCGGGGGCGGCTTCTTGGCCATACCCGTCCGTCTATCACCCCTATGACGCCGCCTTCGCCGGATATCCATTCAATGGGTAAGTGTCGCGCTTTTAATTATTAACCGGTGTAACCTTCGAATTGGTGCGAATTGATTACACCTTGCGTCACCATCCACCATGCGTCTGTTGCATTTTCACGCATTAGCAACAGTGAGGGGGTGTCATCGCGGGTGACCCTTGGGAGCTCGCGCATGGTATCAAATGACTGGGGTGTGTTGCCGGCGGTTGGCGCTAGTTATCTGGCTAAATAATAAATGGCGCACTGCACCCCTCTCAGCAAAACGCATTGGGAACAACAACCGCCTTCGTGGTTCCTGGAGGCACTTAATTGAAATTGATTATACGCTTTTTCGCCTCGTTGCCTTTGAAAACAACATATTTTTGGGGAATTTAATCCACTCTGCAGCAAGTCAACTGAGGATGCGTGTTGAATTAGAGTATGAGGACATCTTTTTGGCAGCCGAAGATCCGTTAAATTGTTATCAAGTTGTGAGTTGGAAGCGACAAGAAGGCGAAACGAACTGCATGGTTCGTGTTCGTGTTCTTGCTTTACCGATGATGATATTAACGACGAGCGTGAACTCAAAGGCCAAACGATAATTGAATTTAATTATTTCAAATAATTATATCAAAAGTGATAAGACACTTGGTCGATTTATTTCATGTGCGTGTTGTTTAGGTGTGCATCGAGTGCAGCCACGGTATGTTTGTGACTGGAACAACTTCGACATTACCAAAAGTAATCGCTATTGTTTTTTCTCGCCAGTAAACAATGACAACGGTTCGGCAACGCTCGTTGCCGCGTTCAGCAATCGCATGCGTGCTACGTGACGATAATTTATATTCCGCGCTTGCATTCGGAAGTTTATCGACGATGCTTGAATCGCAGCCCGTCGATCGATGATGGTGTGTTATGTTCTTACCGTGTCGCCTTGTAATTTTATTGTTGTTCCGAATGCGGTGCGCGGTAACGACGGCCGTTCCACGAGCACGTGGACGGAAGACCAACGCCAATTACATCTTTTGTCATCACTACACGCTTGACATACCGATTGCCCTCTAGACACTTGACAGCGAAGCGTAAACCACGTAGCAACTTCCAATTCAGTACAATATGACTCAGGTAACTACTTCTCCTCCTTCCTACGAGCAATGCAGATTTGACGCACATGTTACGATTAACGGTATGATATATTTATTTATCATGTGCAAACAAAAAGTCAAATGAAATTTGCATTCGTCTCTTGCGGGCCCGCCGGAGTCACGTCGTCGCACGTTGTGCGTCACCAATCAACGGAGACACTTTAAGTATAAGGTATCGCATTTTAAGAGATTGCCGATGGTCCTGCGATAATACCAGATCGGCGACGGCGATAAACCATGGGCCACTGGTAACGAGCGCGCGCGTTCGGCCGTGGCAATGCATGATGCCCGCCAGGTGCGTGCGACGAAGAAGCCCACTCGACGGGGCCCTGTTAAAACCCGCCGAGAGCACGAACTGACTGTCTGCTCCTATCAATTTTCAACGTACAACTCATGCAACTCTTCCATCTGCCCGTCGCGTCCATTTACATAAATAAGAACTTCTGTTCACCTTCTAACAGCGCATTAAATACGTCCGCGTTGGTAATTATAAATCGATACGTCAAACCGCGTCCTTTGTGTGCATTTTGATGCATGCATGCACTACATCCCTATGTGCCTCAATGATCCTTCCAGGAATTATTAGAGCGAAATCTTGAACGCTGTCAAAAAGTGACGAACCGCCCTAATGACAACGTGGATGATTCTGATCCGATCATAGCCATCTTCTGCGCTGCCCCTTTATATTGAATCCCAGCTCATGACAAAAGGTGTCAAAAGCAGAAGTCAACACGCGCTGTTTAATACGTCTAGCGGTATTCTATGAATAGCAGTTGTCGCGTTGATGCCGTCGACACGCCGACTGTCTCGATCTTGATCTGGCACAGAGACAGGTAATCGATGCATTGTTACCAGGATTCGATATGCGCTGAGAAAAAACAGGCTCACAACGTATAATATATTCACTGTATGAACTCCTCAACTCTTGTTGTCGCATGTTGTGATGACGTTGCCGGACGTCGATAATATAGTGTGATGATTTGACTCCTGAACCATTTTTCGTAATTCGTCGAGCCCAAGGGACGTCAAGGCGATAAACATTTTAAATGCCCCGAAATGTTTACGATTTTCCTTCGTTCATAAAATGAATTTCCATAATGGACGAGACATGTGACACTCCACTGGCGCTGCATCTTGGCTTATAATAATGTGCATTTCATTCATCTCGCTGTTTCTTCACACACCAGCCGCGCGGTAATGGCTAGAAGCGAGCGCGAAAATGTTGACCGCGCAGCCTCCACGCCGACGGGCGTTTATTGGCACTCTCTGGCGCGGAAGTGATCTGCATGGCGCGCTCCGATTAGCAATTGCTATGGAAACAAGCTGATAATGTGATCAGTTAGACACGGGGGAGCGCGCCCGCAGAAAATAGCAGCGCCGCCGACGTATACACTCGGGCGGATCTCTCGCCACGCTGATTTTTAAATTGCCACCCGGTGGATGCGCCTGGCATATCCGATCCACGCCCGGATTGACGACGGTGTCTGTTTGTCGACAAACACACGCCCCGTGCGATCGTCAGATTGAAACGTTCCACGCGGCTGCTTAATTTTGCTCGCGATGCGCGTTGCTGAAAAGGAAGCATGACAGCTTTATTAATTTTCCATTTGTATGTACATCTTCGTGTACTCGCCGGCACGCCAAGATATGCTCGTGAAGATTTTTAGACTCATCGCATTAAGATACAGGCAAAAAGACTCCTGAAACGGGCGTCAGAAATAATGGAGCTCATGTTAATGCTTTGAAAAGAGCCATGACAGGTTGTTTCAATTGTGCGATCGCCGAGAAAGTCTCGTCGCGCCCCTCGCAAGGATGTATGTCATCTCAATTGTAAGACAGCTCCGCTGGCACATCTGGTCCGATTTAGATATCTGATGTTATCAGGCAAAGCCAGAGCTTCCCGTCCGCCCCTATGGCTTACCCTTGGAGGTCTTGATCGAAAAACGATGCGCGAATGCCGGGAGAATAAGGTTGGAAAATTTAATTTCAATCTCGTCAATTCAGCAGTTCAACTAAATCGCTACATCCGCAGCTAGTTTAATCTCTGATAAAAGTTAAGCGCGTCGCGTAATGCAATGGCGATCGTCTCGCAAATCGAATTTCCCTTATTTATCTCTTTCTGCAGCGAAGGAGTGAAAAGCAGTTCGATCGGCCATTACTCCTCTTTAGATTACAAGTTGTTACGATCAAGATTAGTTTCTATGTAGCACGTCTTTGTTTGAACGCTTCTTTAACAATTCCCCGACTTTTGTTGCAGATACGGCATGGATCTCAACGGCGCCCGTCGGAAAAACGCCACCCGCGAAACGACAAGCACGCTAAAGGCTTGGCTCAACGAGCACAAGAAGAACCCATACCCAACGAAGGGCGAGAAGATCATGCTGGCGATCATCACCAAGATGACCTTAACGCAAGTGTCGACGTGGTTTGCCAACGCGAGGCGACGCCTCAAGAAAGAAAACAAGATGACCTGGGAGCCTCGCAATCGTGTCGAGGACGAAGATAACAATAACGACGACGACGATCATGATCATAAAAGCACCGACGGAAAAGATCTAATAGGTAAGTCGTACGCTTTCTTACTGCGCCCGTGTGCCAAAAGAGTTTCTTCATCATCAACTGGGAGCCATCAAAGTGCGAGCTGCTTTCTTAGACTCGCCTTACTTTTATTGCAGATTCCAAAGATTCAGGCACTGGTTCAAGCGAAGACGGTGACCGACCACCCCATCCCAGATTGGGGCCGGACACCGGCAGCGAGTGGAGCGAATCCCGGCCGGACAGTGGACCAGACAGTCCTGAAATCCTCTACGATCGATCTCACCCAGCGTTCATGCCACCGCGTACTTCTGGTTCACCATCCCAACTCTCCGGTTCAGTGGCATCCAAACCTCGAATATGGTCGCTTGCCGACATGGCGAGTAAGGAGAGCGACGGCTCTCCGCAATCAGCGTCCTCATCGTTCTACTCTACCGCAGCTAGCCGGCTAATGCCGCCGCTCGGTGGCAGATTACCACCGCCGGGATTACACTCCTCGCCGTATGCGCGCACCCACGAGTTCTATCGCAGTCTCTACGGACCAGCAGCGGCACAACACCTCGCAGCTGCCGGTGGCAGTGCCGGTGGAGGACCTGACGTCTCTCTCTTGGAGTCCTACTCACGAAATCTCCTCGGCGGTCATCCGGCTGGACTACTATCCAAAGCATCGCTGCCGGCTTCGACCACTGCGACCATGACCAGCATGCCGCTTGGACTGGCGACCAACGCGTCGCGCATGTCGCCTTCTTCGACGTCTTCAATATCCTCCGGCTCTGAGACACCGCTCAAGCCGATGGCGCTGAACAAGGCCTGACTACCGATCCCCCTGTGGCCCTGATCTTCTACTACCTCCGGATGTGTTGTACATAAAAGTGGACAATAATTTATAATCGACAGTAAACGCATACTCTCTATCTCCTTCTCATCCACTCGCCAAACCCTCCTTCAAGACGTCGGGGAAAACTGTGTGTGCTCTTGAACGGTCATTGTGATATGAAATAACGAAAACTGTCTGTTTCTGGTGATTTCGTTTGTTTGAGACTATAAGCACGCTGCCGTGCTGAGCGACGTGCGCGTGCGTACTAGGTCATTAACTTGTATATAACTATATTGAACCCTTCTCCGCAAGAATGGAATCATTGGAGACTGCGCTCCGCTCGCAGCAGTATAAAAACCTTGTATCTATATGTATGTAATTAGAGTAGAAGCGTAAGTAAAGAATCTTTGTTATTAAAAAATATTATTATGTACTAATAAGAATAATACGCGCATACAAAAATATAAGTTAACGATTATAGAGAGCTGCATTGTATATTTAAAAATGAATCGAATGAATGGAATTCGATATAATGCGACACACTCACTCAAATATTAATCACACACACACACACATCGCAAACACATCGCAAACACATAAACAAAAATGAATCATTGTGTAATAGTACGTGAATATTGGAACAAGCGGAATGAATTGAAATCTAATTTGTTGTGTTAACATTTGACATATCACTCACTCGCTCGATCTTCTTCTTTGACAGTAAGCAGAAATTATGTGAGATTTGCGATCAAATTGAGCGGTGGATTTGTGAATTTGAGAACAAAAACCGAATTGTACTGCATACATATTATGGATGACTTACCAATATTTCGTGTGTTTTAAGCTGCAATAAAGTGACTCGTTCATTATTTATACTCGCCTTGTTTAAATGAGACGCATCTTAATTTCAGCCAAATTCGAAACCAATTATGGTAAGTCTATTGTGCGAGCGTCATTTAAATTCAGTCGACGAAGACGCTGCGTACCACCATTGTGTCGTGCGGTGCGGTGCGGTGCGCATTTGCATGCAGAATTCATGAACAATTGACAGCCGAACATAAACAAATTGATCGGCATTACCATTATAGTCGCACGCTAGGGCCAATATTTCGTATGTTTAACTCGCAATAAACTGTCGTTCATTATTTACATTCAATTTGTTGGTCGTTTTTGCGGCTGGGCCGGGCGAATTGTTTGTTCGCTCTGCTCCACGTCGGATTTATTAATATCTCTCAGCCGTTGTCCGTGTTTTTCATTCCGGCGAACGCGTCTCGCCCGCGGTATCCGTCGCCAGCGAGAGGAAAAACAATGCGCTGCATTTTTTTTCGCCGGCGAGCCTTACAACATGATCGGTGGACATCGGTGCGGTCCAAACCGTCAGGCTTGACCGCTCCATGCATGGGTCTCCGTCTACGCCGCCTGACAATGGATATGTCCACCGAACTAATATCGAACCGAGGAGACCACCAGCGGTGGACACCGATTCAGCGTTCTACATCTATACATCAATTGTGTGTGAGTGCCAGGCATTCGTAGAATATGTGCACGCGCTCGAAGGGATGCTGCAGCCCACTGCCCTGCCACTGAACAATAGCGTTCACCGGAGTCGGCTCGAAATTCTCTCTATGATGCTAGGTAATTAACATATGATCGCCGTCTTCTATGGGCAGACGGAGTTGCGTCGCGATGGGTGTTTTATTGCGCTTCATTAAGCGGCGCTAAAACGTTTACGACGCGCGCAACTAATTACGTCAGTCTTGAGCGCATGAGTCTTGCGCTCAATTAGCGGCACATCGCTCAAGCGGGGGCGCCGACTGATCTTTGCTGCGTCTGGCAGACGTTTTTACCGATATACTGATCGTCGGTGAGTAAAAACTGACTCCATAAATTGCGCACACCGCAGAGATAAAGCATCGTAAGATATTGTTGTATCTTCATTAAAAGCCAATGGAGGCGCTGGCCTTATAGGGCTAAATTGGTTCTAGGCTGACAACCGATGACAACATCATCATCAGCGAGTTTGAAGAGCGACGAACTCCCTGTCCACGATGTTTTTCCACGCTCAGTCATTCAGACGGCGAAAGACGAATCAAAGTTGCTCTCGTCTGACATCGTTATTAATCGCATTTTTTGCCACCTCAGTGTACTTTCAATGTTGCATTAAATCATTAAGTCATATTTCACGATACTAATTAGCGAGTATTTTCCGGTTGGCAGTTTGTGGCAGTCGGACGTCAAAACAAATCCAATTTTCGTGTTTTATGTGCGAAGCTCGACGCTCGGTTTCCTTTCGCTGTGAAGTTTTATTTTTAAGCGCGCTGCACATCCGAGGAATAGGCTGGAATGTGGGCACGCGTAAAAAATACAAAACTGACAAATGCTACACATGTACATCAGAGCATCACTTCCTCGCGCGCACAAGTGCCGTACACATATGACAACAATTACACGCATTTTCAGGCGGAAATTATGCGAATAATGCCGGCGCTGCCACATTTGGACGTCCGCCTCGAGCCGCTTTGAAGCTCGCAGCTGAGCAGAGGAAGCGCGATGCGCCGCTCGAAACGACTGAACGATTGATGGCGCTTTAAAAGAATGAAGCTTACTTAAATCTGACGTTAATTAAAATCGCCGCTGCACATGTAACGTTACCACTGATTTCAGCACAATCTAGCATTGCACCTCCTTGCAGATATATTGATATCTACCTATTTTTTGCAATCCGTGTGCGCTCTTCTGAGCCGAATTGTTCCTATAGAACTTCAATAACAAGTTGAATTTAGTTAATGATATGCTAAATGCCTACACTTTGACGGAACGCGCCTATTATTCATTTAACGCGATTTTAATCTGAATTAATTACGCATTATAGCAACAAGCTTTTGTGTTCGCCAACCGCGCGGCGCGCACATACGCATTGTGCGTTTGCACGCCGCATTGCTGCACATTCGCGGCTGCAAAGTGGCAACAAAACGCATCGATTTCTTTCGCTGCGACGCCGAGGTGACGGATTCAAATGGCGGCATTGTTGCAGTCGAGCAGGCGTTTAATTGTTTATCGCGGCGCATTCGCGCGCGCCGCACACAAAGCGCCGCGCCGTTTCAAATCACAAAATGGATTTAGTGTTGTTTTAATAGTGACGGCGGCGGCTCGCTGGCGGCGGCAGGGCATCGTAGGTAAAGCCGGCGCCCCGCGAACAATGGAGCCGCGCACTTCACCTTAATTAGAGTTCTCTCATATGGTAATAGCTGATGAAAGTTTAATTTCGCGTCGCTTGCGGCAGCCGTAATTAGAATTTGCAAACACCGGAATTCAATAGGGCTGGTGCGCATAGAAGCCGCCTAGAAGCCGCATTGTGCGCTCAGATCTGCGTCGCTGCTAATTATCCCGCGTGAATGTTGAACATAAACGACAAGATTAAGTCTATTAGGCGTCCTAACTCTTACAATTTGCATGGTCGCTGTTCGCGCGGCATCGTCGACAACCGCCCCCATGCCAGCTTCTGTGATTTGAAGCACAAAAACAGCTCGAATGCGGAGAAAATTGCAAACTTTTAATTTGCACTACTGTGCAAACAGACAGATTGGCGGCGTTTTCCCTTTGACGATCTTTCCAGCGGCTCGCTTGAGATGTAAGTGAAAGAAGAACAAAAATATTTGGCCGCCGGCGAGCATTTGCTTTGAGCGCGTCAAGTGCTTGCTTTCGTCGTACTTACGATCGGGAAAAATGCTCGACGTATGCAGTGTCTTTGTCGCATTACACACATTAGCTCTCGTCGGGTACATATCGAGAAGCGCTTATTAGCAATCGCATATAGATAGCCACCGAAACGACGTCTTTGTGCGCGTCGCGCGACGGTTTACTCAACCGCTCACCGGATGTCGTCCAGCAATGACAAACGCGTCGTCGTTTATCATCGCAAAGTGGCAGCATCAAAGGCGGCGGCGGCAGCATAGCTATCTTATCATCCGACACCAAAGCCAACAAAATTGAAAACGGTCGCCAGAGGCAGCAACTAGGCTCCAGCTCTTGCTCAGGAAGCAAAATGACAAATACTTTGCTTAATTATTTCTCCACGTCGACATATTGATGTGATGTGTGCGCACACCGCGCCCGGATTAATGCGTGCGCCTTGCGTTTTTCGTACGGCGTGTAATTAATGAATGGTAGGTAGCTGTCGAAGGAAGGTGATTCTTAATGGCGCATAGATGTGTCAGAGGACAGTTATTTATTGCGGGCATAAAACGCAATTACCTGGGCACGGTACCTGCGAATAGTGGCCCGCACGACGAATCCAGCGCACGATTTATTAACTCTTTCTATAAGAACCCCCTGGCGCTGTCGAATTCTGTCGTCCTGTACTTATACCGAATTAATGATGATGGTTTAGGCACCCTTGCGGCTAATGTCCGCGCGTCACCGACGCATCATCAGTTTTATCAAGACCCAAACTTCCGCAGCGGCAAGTAAAATTCAATTAACGTCTTACTAAATGAAATGTGATCGAACGTTTTCCAAGCGTTGGATGTCACTGCAATCAAAGAAACAATTCCGGGGGTGGCCGAGCTCCCATTAAAAGTGACGATTGAGATGGAAATTACGGCGACTGGTCCGCGCAGATAAACACACCGTGCGCGAGGCTCAACCCTGCCGAGAGACAAGAGCGGATTGAATGAATGAAACGAACCGCCGGGCGCTGCTGGCGGCAGGACCACCCCTTGGCTCTTAACCACTGCGAGCCGGCAGGCATGCTCGTGTGTTCACAATTAATCAAAAGAGAATTGACGGAATGAGTTTTAATTACACTGCGGATCAAAGCTTACCCTCGACAGCTTTGCTTTCACGCGGAATTGAAAACTTATGACAATGTAGCACGCGCGCAGTAACATCAGTTAACGATAATTCCAATGCTGAGAGTAAAGAAAAATCAAGTACAAGATGAAATAATATGACGCAAACATATGGCACATGTATTTATGGTTTAGGGCCATTTGGTCGGTGCGAAATTGACGAAGCGTTTTTGTCTTGAGGGAGAAACAAAGTAAATGGAGTAATATTTGGTTAATAACTGTTATTTCAAGAGAGAGCTGCTTGCAAAGTGGAAGACAGTTACGAAATTGATGTAAAACATATATTTAAAAAAGTAAAATATCAATATTCACGGTAATCATGGTTTAATCTACTTGGAGTAAATTAGACACATTCTGATTTTTAGCTAATAACATGAAATTGCAAAATGACCACTCAACAGAGTTGCCAACTGTTAAAACAGTTAAAAGGTCAGATCATTTTGCAATGTATATTCTGAGAACGAAATATTTAATTTCGAAACATTATTACTCTTATTTTATAAAACAATTCGTTTGCATTTTGGTTCTGGTCCATTTACCCAACCAACAATAACAGACAGCATGATTTATTACAAAGCAATTTGCTTTAATTCGCATGCTAATCGAATAATTTCTATGTTAAACTATTTATAGCTTGCTGAAATGCTGAAATTATACATTTCATAATAATTGTATAAACTTAACTTGATTACAGCTTCGCATTCGGTCTGGCATTCAAAGGAAGAACCGCATCAGATAAATTTAGAGCATTCGCATTTAAAAGCAAATTTGGCCAGATCTGACAGCGTGAATTGCAAATTAAAATACACATTTGATTTTAATGCCAAAACTTTTTCGACTCATTCATTAAATTCATATGCAAATGCTTGTTTTATTGCCTGGCTCATCAAAGAGAGCGCTAGTGTATCGACCACATCGGTATTGTTTGCGGAAAAAAAATAATGAAAATATTATGCCGAAAATTAAATTCGATACGCATCTTTGTCTCGCCGGCGTTAATTTACGGTCTACACACGGTAGCTGCCCGTTCACAGCAGGCATCCACACTCTGCGTGTCTCTCACGTCTTCGCCGTTGGTGAATGAATCTCCAGCATGTTAATAAACTAATGCCTGCTGTCGATGGCGTGTCCCAAGAGCTATTGGTATCGCGAGTGCATCGAATATCTTCGATGACGTGGTTGCATCTCCGCCGCTGGTCAAAGACGCCGATCCACTGCTGGTCGAAGGAGTTCTAATCATCCGCATCTTGCCACTCGCTCAAAATTAACGTTTATCTTATTTATGGTCTGGTGACTTGGTCTAACATTTACCGGACCGTGCACGCACCATGCGCGGGGCTTTATCTTGCTCCAAGGGAGGATTATTCGAGAATTTTAAGTAGGTAGCTATTTATAATTGCCGCGTCGAATGGCTCAAATAGGCCTGATGCCAAACTTTCGTATTGGGTTCGTTGACGGCGCCTTTTCTCACGCTCCAACTGCCGATTTGCTCTTGTTGCTGCGGTGTATAAAGGGCTGTGAGACCACTAGGACAATCTGCAGGCTGGGGGCTGGCGCGGAATCTGGCCTACATCGTTTTTAACTTATCTCTGCATGGTTTATTGGGCCGTTTTGGCGGTTGCCTTCGCCGCGCGATGATAACTGGGCAAATGGACACTGGTGGTGCAGAAAGAGTTTGCGAACACACTTTGCCAACCTGTCTTTTTTAATGAATCGCTGGTTGTCTTCACTCCTGCGTGCTAGGTTTTAGCCGAAAGCGAGACTGTCTGCGGCGCTTTGGTATTTTTTCTGGTAAAAGCGGCGATAATTCTGAGAACGCCGCGTCATCCAAAAAAAAGCATTCAAAACATCACAGGGCATAACTTGAGATGCACCTTTACGAGGTTTACGCTCCACAAAGCAACTTGTCGTGGTGTGGACGAACGAAACCGTTTTCGATTTCGTAGGCAGATAGCATGCCAACAGACAAAGAGAGGAGCGACAGGAAATTGTTAAAATATTTGAGCACTATTTTTGAATGAACAAGCTGCCTCATAGACAAGGACTAATGTATCTAATGTTTACATCTTGAGACTTACAATTAAATCTTATGTTAGAGAAGCAATCTTCGCAACATAACCCTAAATCTAAGAACTGTAACGCTTTTTACTATAGTCTTGCATAGTGTTACCACCTCATACAACATCCTCGATTTGTTTTCACATGCACACTGCAAGCACCTCTGTTGCTTTATATTCCAGTGTTTTCTAGCTTCGCTAAATTACCCGCCAGCATCCAGCAGCAGCACCAGACACCAGCAGATTTGTTCGCTGGAATGTTTACGCAGACCTCCATAGAATATGCACACTTTTGCCGGTAGAATAGGGCTCAGAGTGGCGGTGCACATGGTTCAGAGACAATTTAATGCTGCCGAGGGCCCATAAAGTTTGCAGTCAGTTTCGCAAAATGTATTACAGAGCAAAACAGAGTAATATTCGTGCACGCGCGTGGTCCACAAAGAGCGCACAAGAATGCACGCCCGAACGGCAAAAGTATATTTATATATTTATGTCCGACAATATGGGAATATATACACATCTACACGGATATGAGAAGACATGCCTGTGCGCTGTGCGCGATATATATCATAGCATCAGCCGCAATATGATGTAGTGCTTTGTCGTGTTATCAGAACGTATAACTGAAACGCCGGCGCGGCGAAAGGAAATAGAAACGTTGGCGGCGCTTCATCCTTAGCTGCATGGTGGAACTAAGTAATGCAAAACCCATACGTATGCAATACGCCCACATTGAGGTATTAAACACCGTCGAAGCCCGCGTTCTTCTTTCTGATGATTATGATGACTTCTTATGATGAAGTCTACTTGCCGCATCAATTTTCCTATCTCAATGCGGCAATTCGTATTCGTTCAATTCAGAATTCACCCGATAGAAAAGTTGGCAGTGCACAAGTGATATCCTGTGTAAATCCAATGCCAGTTGTTCCGCAATTATCTATTTTGAAATGTGTGCGCACAGCGGTAACAATCGTCTGCGATCTAATTAAAATTGCTCGCATTATTTATATGTGAAAGGATCCGAATGATAGTTACATCCTTAATGAACACGTTGCCATTTCAATAGCAATTGGATGCTAAATTCCTCCGTTTGTTCTGCGTATCTCATATCTTGTGCAGTTTCTTTAAGTTGTCTTTATCTTGCTTGCTTTTCAACTGTTCCTGGCTTTGGCTTGGCGCAAATATGCAGCTAACATGCGATGGGCTGGAGTGCGGACATGGTATTAATGCATATTACATGTTATTATCCTTGGTTGGCATCTAGTCTTTTTAATTACTCAGCAATACGCACTCATTTAGAAGTTCAGTTGGAGAGAAACAATATGCTTCTTCAAAATATGTTCAACGCAAACTAGTTGGGTAATCATTTTCAGCAATCTAATATGAGTATGTAATATGTTGGTCTTGATAGTCGTTATTTTATTAGCACTAGAAATGCTTAGTAGATACAATAATAAAGTTAATGAGACAAAATAGTATCATTGTTCTCGGACGAGCGTGATATAAATTAGATAACTCGGCGGCCGCTGCACGTAGTTTCGTTCCTGCTTCAGTTCCCTGCTTCTGTGCCCTCAACGCAAGAACATTGCAAAGCGTCTTCCAACTCTACCTGCTTTGTATGCTCGCCGCACATCGGCCATGTATGCCCACTCGTATGCTCCTAAAATAATTTGCGGATTGCTTTCAATTTAGTTTGCCACGGAGCGTTGGTATTTCCATCATTCCAGCGATGCAAGATTAAATTTTTGCCATGCTTCCGGCAACCCCCCAAAAATCCAAATGCCTTCCTTCCCTTTCTCGTCTACTCTTTTGTTGCAAGAGAAGGCACAGGTCTTTGAAAGCCTTTTTAGCTATCCGATGCTTTTGAAAGTGAGATATTATCTAAACCTCAAACTTGTAAGCAGAGACGTCAAGATCCAACAAATCATCCAACAGGCACTAATCTCAAGCGGTGTGGATAACAATATTTTAATGCAGTTAAGACAGTTGAATGTCGATCACAGTACTCATCACAGTACGTCGTTTCACATGTGATTACATGAGTACAACGCACAGTCCGGCAGGTGGTGCCTTGCCATCCACTACTCTTTGTGATGGTCGACTGGATTTTCAAAACCTTTTTCATGCGCTTGACTTCTGAATTTTTTTGAAGGTGAAGTGTTGTTATGAAGACAGTATCACTGGATTTGATCAGGTTGATGTGGCGCCCCCTACTGTGCACCAACTCAGTATTAGGAGGAAGGTGCACAAGAAGTTAAGCAAGCATCGAACATTATGGAGCACAAGTTTGTTGCAATTAAGGTAACATTTTGGAATTTACACATGTTCCACGCAGGATTAACAACAATATAACGTTTGTCGCTGTGTTTACATAATGCACGAAACGAGCAGCGCACGATTTACATTCACGGCCCGTGTGAAGTACTTGATTAATTGGCGTTGAATTATTGATGATACAAATATAATTCTCCATTGTTTTGTAATATATTTATTTATTTTATATTTACCGTCCGTGTCGTGCGCTCATGTTATTGTTCTATTTTTTGCATAACCATCGGCCGACATGCGTTATTATACATTCTGCAGCTGATGTTCTGCGTCGAATTTATTTCAATAAAACCTCAATGAAATCATAGTCAGCGTGTGAGGGCCAATAACAAGATGATTATCTAATTAGATGCATTTGCATTTTAATTCCCTTTGTTTCGCTTGCCATCGCATTTGCAACGACGCTTATTGGATTTGCTCACGGGTAGACCAGTCTGCAGCGGACGCGCTGTTCACTCAACTGATCGTAATCGAAAGTTTACCTCAAACACTGGTTCAACAAGTATAATTACACAAAGCCGTATCAATAATTATATGTGTCCAATAACCGCGTGCATGGTATAAGTGTGCATTACACGAACCCGGGATGCTTAACTCTTCAGCTGGAGAGTTGAAAGCCAACTTTTGCCAAGCGAAGCTTGTGTAATCGTCGCTTGTCGTATGTGTTTATTGATGTACACGACGTTTATGCGTGCGTAGAAGCACCGCTTGCGAATATTTTATCAACATATTTTATGTAATTATTTTAATGTGCTCGAAAATGGTATGCTGATTAAGGTAGTAACGGTTCGCAGCCACACACACACGCGCAGCCAACGCAGAAAAATTGTGCTCGCTTAATACTTCCATTAGCGATCGGCAGTTTTGAAGCACATGACATTGCTCAGATTAAGCTCGCTCTCTAATGGCACCTAGATAAAGTCGAGCATATGAAAACGCAATTACTTGAGCGAATGCAGGCTACTGGGCTTGAGGCTGAAGCGATTCACACAATTAGGAGACTAATAAACACATTCGCGACTACCGCAGGAATCATTCAGCTGATGGTGAAAAACTATTAGTGTTGTAACTGTGAATTGTGTGATAAATTATAATAAAATGAATTAAACAAGTGTAACAAAAAAACTACGGTTTAAGATAACCGGTGGAATGCATATGCACTTCATGTGAAGAATGCTTTTGCATCGCATATACCGCTAATTATACGTATTACATATAATTGTTTCTCTTCATGTACGTGACGTAATTGTTCTTGTTTACCGGCTGGAGTGTTCATCTTTCAATTCGCTTGTCGCAAACATTGATAGACGCTCATGAGAGCCTTTCGCCGTGATTAGCATTGAATGATATTAAATCACGCATCGATTCGGTCGGCCAACAATAAAAACTAGAGCATGCGATACGCCTGCGAATTGTTCGCGTACTGAGCACAAAACGTATGGCATATATGTGCGCCAATATACGTACCGGTATAGATGCCATGAGCATTACAACAATGGCTCAACGGTTCGGTTTTGCAGCGTGTTTACATTCGCGTAAACCATGCGAGTGGATGTCATACAATTCGTACACGATGTGCGGGAGTGAGCAGCCGAAGAGCAAAAGATACACAACATGGGCTGGCTGCTAGGCTGAAGAAGTGCATTTACATATGGGTTATGGATTCATTCAACATGCACATCATTGTAACATGTCTACAATATTTCTCTTATTATAGTGAACTATTGAAAGAATGCATGTTCCCACATAACTTTTTCAAATTTCCTTCTGCATCTAAGCACAGAGTAGAAACAAAATTTTTATTTTAATGCTAATTCAATTTGCTTTGAGTGTATCCATGACAAACAAACTCAACTGTCAAATATCGTATGTTTAAATACTTCGAATTGCTCGGAACAGACGTAAACAAATAATTCAACAATGTATGATAATTGCCAGGCACTTTACGACTTGTTTGCATTAAGTCTGAGCACTAAAAAGACGAAATAAACGTGTAAACTTGCTCAATAGAGTGGACACAGAGAAAAGTTGTAGTTTTGCCTCAAATTGAAAAAGATCAGCATTAATCTACATAATTATCCAACCAGCCCGTGTTTTTTTTTTTAGTTGCGGCATGTTTCAATGCATGTTGGCGTATTGCATATAAATACGCCGTTGTAGCATGTTATTTGCCAGTTCCAGTTAATAAAATATCACCAAGCTTGGCCAAGGTGAAAGAAAATACGCAGCGTGGAAAGAGACATGACTATAACGATTACTTATTCATCTAAATTCATATTGAATGTAGTGTATATGCATTTAGTGCTCTACGTGTTGCTTTATTTTACAACGGTTAACGATCGAACTTGCACGCAAAACGATTCCGTTTCCTTTTTGTATACCAATGTGCTACTTTATACATAAAGCGGAGTTTACACTTGAAAAGTACGCTCAACCATACCGCATCAATTACCAGCGAGGTGACACTCTTATGAGTGTCTTTCACCTGGCTAGGAGTTCAAACTGTCATTCTTCTCGGTTTTCATTCGAGTGAGTTCGTATACCTGCAAATTCAAAATTTTATTATCTGCCGTACCTTCTCGGCAGATATTGCATACAACAACAACAACACCCGAGTGTCTACAACAATTTTATTTGGGCGTCCAAATTGTCATTAAAAACACGTAGCTACCATGATTCGCTTTTTGCACAAACGTGTACTTTGCCAACGTTACCGCATGAAACATAAGCCAGCAGGTGATGATATTTTGAATTCATAGTCATACGTACTTGCTCGAATGCACTCGAATAAAGCCCGAAGAGAATGACAGCTTGGACTCGCATCTTTTGATCTAATCAATGCAAAGCAGCCTCAAATATTAAAGAGATTCCATATTGTTTTAGGAATTGTTAAAGGACTTTACAGAAGTTAAGAATGATAAAATCGTGCTGAGTTTTCTTTATAACATGCAACATGATAATATGCATTTTCTAACCAGACTAACACAATTATTAGTATTAATTAATTATATTAAAATCAACATAAATATGATTATACATGTATATAAATGCTACCTGAAATGTAAAACTAAGTTTCCGGCGTTGGTTTAAACATTGTAAACTCTAAATAATTGTATCTTGTATCTAAATTTAAAGTCCAGATGAGTAGATAATACTTTTTGATGTTTGAAGAGATCTAGGAAAGTTATCGACTTTTTTTAAAACTATCTTTAATAAACGCTCGCTTTGTCTGTTGGTTTTTCGTGCTCACCGACGCGATAAATATTCAGCTCAGACACATTTGAATACAATTAGTTATTTCATATAATGCGGCGCTTCCGGTTAAATTGTTTCACCTGTACACGTGTGGCGTTTGTGGTCATAATTAATTTCAAGACAATCTGGAAGTGTTTCCTTGGTTGTTAATGATTTCTCTCTCACTCAATGTCCAACCTGGGATAAATTGACTTTGCGATTCGAGTGCTTTTAAATGTGCATTGGACTATATGGGAGAAAGCCATACCATAGTCAGAGGTGTCGCTCGAGTGAATTATACTACTGATGCTTTCCGCTAATTTGATAACGAAATTAATTGTTTGTCAATGGACGAGTATTTACAACGAAGGGCGTGCAGGCGTGTCCGGCGTGAATTAATCTCAGCCACGGCGACACCGTGCGCGCTTTTCTCGGCGGCGAGCCACGACACCGCGAAATACAGGTTTGCATTGTTCGTCGGCGGCGCGCGAACCGGCCGCAATAAATTGATAAGCGAAACAAACGCGAATCTCACGCGTCGACGAGTGCGAATAAAGCGACCATTGGCATCGGCCTCCCGGGCTCGCGCGCGCTGCGGTCGAATAAACGAATTCCCAGCAATAATACCAATATTTGTTAATAAGGCGCAATATGAAGTGACAGGCTGGTGGCCAAATGCATTAGGAGGCATTAAATTGACGCCAGCAGGACGGATGCGGTTGTGCGCTGTTTACCTTGTTCAACTGGAAGGTGGCGCCACTGGTGCTTAATCAATTTGTTAAAATTGCATCTCTTTCTATTGATGACTTTCATTCCATACCAGTGTAAGTACTATACTTAGTGCACTCAGCATACACCACATCTTCGACGTGCACGCATTACTAACATTTACATATATTCATGATACTTATTTATATTCAATTAAGCTACAGACCGAGATTCTTATGCGAACAGCAATATGACGATAATCTCGTTCTTTGCGTATATTTGTGAAGCCTCTCACGAAGCAATCAAAGCGACTTAAGAGTCACTTCTCCGCCCAGAACTTCAACAGTCAAGAGCGTTTTCAAGAATCAAACGACTGATTCAACTTTGTATTCAATTTACAACTAATAAATAACTAAATTGAACCGATTATCGTCTGTCGAACGTGTAAACAAAGCATTTCGAATGATTCAACATAAATAGATTAGTGACTCCGCTGGATTTTAATTGCTGGAACCAAAATCATGGTTCAAAATTCACTTGACTTTTTTTACACATTATATACATACAGTATACCAATAAATACCTAACAATAACGTACAAATGAATGGACAATATTCGGGATGGATTTGGGCAATATTGACGCATTAAATTGCAGCTTAAATGAATTTCATCTCTAGTGCACTTTAGAAGCGCCTCGATGTATGAAATCATAACTCGCAAATTATTTTTAAATTTGGCCTGCCAATTTCCAATTGATCGCCTCGGCGGACATGCAGCGCATTGCATATTTTAGAATATCATAATAGAAAATAATAAGCGAGTCATGTATTTGTGAAATCCGGTAAACAATAACAGTGTGTAACGTTAATTTGCATTTGTCCGTCGTTATTTATTTATTTATATAATTTCCATATTTATTTTGGGAAATTTGCATTGGAAGCTGGTGCATAATAGAGATTGCCAGGCAGACGCCTCGAGGCAAGTGCATTATGCAATTTAAACAATGAGCCACACGAAATTTTCATTAAAATTAATTCCATGCGGAAACATTGACTTCACATAATGATTTTAATATCAACTCATTCCGAAAGCGCCAACCAAATACTCATTTCGCTCAACTGGCTTCTCTTCTATTTCTTCTTCTTCTTCTTCTTCTTCTTCTTCCTTCTAGTAGGCTACATCTTCAGTATGTGTTTGATATAAATTTATAAATGAGCTACATGTGTGTCTGTTGAGGCAGCTTTTGATGCAGTTAAATAAAAACGAAAAGTGGACAAACGACGAGCAGCCAAACAAGAATGGTAGTGTTTTGTTGCTTGCTTTTTTGCTTGTTCCGTGCGTCTTCTGTAAGGCGAGCCAGTCGAATTAATCAAAGATAAGAATGGTAGTTATGTGCGCGAGGCATTTTAAATGTGGGCAGTTGTCACACATCCGGTCGCGGTGCAAGCGAAAGGTGCGAGAAGAGAGGCTGGTGGAGATACCAACGGCCGACACCTAGAGATAATGAGTTGTGCGCGCGTTCAGGACATGAGAGCCGCTGGAAATTTGTGCGTGCTCGGCAGAAGAAGATGCGACGGCGACGACTCGGATGACGACGCTGATAGTGGACATTTAAGTATTCAATGAGGGCTCCGATGTCCTGGGTCCATTCATTGTTGTCTGGATATGTTTAAACAAAGTTGCGATTATCATATGAGGAGCTGGATAATTCGCTTAGTGGACAAATAGTCATGATACAAGGCAAGCGGAATAACATTACTGAGCAAATTGTAATGGTTAAAAAGTCATTGTTAGAGTTGAGTGATAGATGTCAGAACACTAGTGAACTACATTTAATTATCATTCATATGATTCCAGTTAAACAATTTCTACTTCACAATTTTTCATCTTTGCTGCTTCAATTTCTGGGTGTATTTCTACAAGGTATTATTATAATTTATTATTCGTTACAAGTCAATTTAAAAAGCTACACTAGTCCGAGAACACAATAATTGCTGTAGATAACCAATCAGTAAAAGCAAAAATTAAAGAAAAAACCCAACAGTTAGATTTCAGCAAGGCAGCCAACAAACGCAAAGATCTCAATCTAGCATTGTTGATTGCACGAACGTTTTTGTTCTCATACTTTTTCCATCAATTAGTAAATAATTAGCGGAAAAATAAACTAACGAAACTAATTTCCATACTTGTGTACGACGAGACCAACATAGCAACAAAGTAATTATTTGTACTCATACCAGATGACTTTCTATCGATGCCTGAAAAGGAGATTCAAGCTGCAAATTATACACATTATACACAGCTCAACAATAACGGTTATAAATCGCATAGTTTTTTTTTCTCCAATGCGTGTGAGAGCGCGTTGCTGATGATTAAATAATTTGCTATTAGTTTGATATTTGTCTTTTCTTATTGTTGGTGTGGTTATACAACTGTAAAGCAAAGACCAGACTGAAAGTAACTGAATTGTAAATCAAGTTGCATGCGAATAAATTTCCGAAGCAAAATGAACGAGATATGATTATGAATCGACTAGTTGCCAGTACAATGAGTGCTAAGTATACAGTTACGCAGCAATGCTCTCCCTCGTCGCTTGTTTTCGATCAAGATTAGCGTGTATAAAGTGTTCGCATTAAGCGCGATATAATTTGATAATTGATATGTGCATTGTACGCTTGATGTGTGCGTATTATACGCCTTTATCAGCAGTTCGATAACGATCTAAAAATGAGTGTATTTGTTCTTCTTCTTCTTCTTCTTCTTCTTCCATCGGTCTTCCTTCAGTTGTGCAGTTGAAAGATTTAGATTGTTGAATTATGCATTTCAATTAGATTGACTCCGGGGTAGTAGTGGTTCGTTGTATAAGAGGTTCTTTTAATTGCGTTCCTTATTTTGAAAAAAGAAACGTGTAATAAACATGATACGTTATATTACCGACGTCAATTTACGTTTTGCGAGATGTTGTCTTGTTTGTTATAGCTAATTAGGTGCGTTTCTGATTTATTACGCTTCACTCTGATTTATGCATTAGCAACAACCCAACGCGTTGATGAGTAATGAGTTGCAATTAATTTATTGTGCATGGATTTAATAAAATATGAGCCCCTTATTAATAAATTGTTTTATTGTCAATGATTAACGGCGAAGAAATTTTACGTCCTATAATAACACACGATTGCACTATGCATACAAACGTCAATATCTTGTTAATTTTTCCGATTGTTAACCCGTTAAAATTCATCTTCTCATAATGGTGGCCAATTCCAGCATGCGCATGATGCATGGCCGCGCACAGTGCCTACATAGTTGTTGTTTATTTATGCGACTGATAAAATCGTTCACAAGAATATTATTTATTACGCGCGGCAATGTAGGTGGGCCGTTGTGCTGCTGGCGCGTAATTTGTTTAGATTACGACGAAAAATGCTCGCGTTTGTTTTCATTACTGCTGGCAATGGTCGCGCGCACTTGACGGAATTGTTACACACTGATAAAATGTTTAAATAAAGCGGCCCGCGTTCGTCTATTTTAATTTAATAAACGCGAATGAATTGAATGCATGTTACTGAGTGGCAAGTGCAGTGTATGACGCGAATGAGATAATGAGTAACTTGATAGCGCAAGATGGAAATAATAAAAATGATGTGTACGTACATTGTGCCATTATTGTCACAACTGGTACACTTTATACACTTTGGATAAAATGTTGCACGAGCAAGAGACGGACACCATATTTTAGAATATAATGCTCATTCGTCAATACAAGTAAATCTTGTGTAACTACCAAAATTTAATTTGCATTTTAACTGCAACAACCACGGAACAAGAAATTAATTGATCCAGTCGAATCTTATTTCTGAAAAAACATAAATTATTATTCAATAATTTCACTCCAGTATTTGTCTATTTATACACACGATCGTTTTGCATCGAAATATATTTTTATAATGAGATAATGTCATGATTACGAAATAAAATTATTAAGCTGCATCTCATCGAAAATTTAAATTCCGAATAATTTGAGAATGCGTGATAATTTCGTAAACGCACCAAAATATGTTAATGCCAATTTAATTCTTTGCGTGCTTCCTCGCAGCAAGGCTCTGATCATCCCGACTATAACCGAGTTTGTAACAAGAGAAGGAATTTCAACATAAATGCCATCAAAATTGGCTCCGCTGCATGGCACACACTGACCTGCCTGAGAGGACTACATTGTTGTTCACAGGACCTCTTCTGCAATCAGCTCCCACTGCTGCCTGCCGCCGTTGCCGACCAATTTCATATCATTATACTAATTTCATCATAATTTCCCATTTTATCAGAGATTGGCATATAATAAGCGCAGTGCGTTTAAGCCAAGCCGGGAATATGTTAAATAATTATCTGGTGTGCACGATGCGCTTCCCAATATCAACAAGCCAGCAACAAGAACAAGACGCGAGGACTTCATTTCAGTCGACTCTGCGCTTGAGTCCAATCATTCTATAATTTATTAAAATGTAATGGCCACTCACTGGCATGCTCTTGTAGATTAAACGGCGCAGCTTTACGTTGATTGCCCCTACGCTGTTTCTCGGCCAAGAAACATATTTTATTTACATAAACATTATGCTACCAAATTATCGGCGTCGTAATAATCCGCCAATTTACACACAGCATGTGAGGTTGTTTCGGGAAGAGTTGATTAGCATATTTTTCCGCAGTGACATAATGTTTTCACGCTTCGGATAACTCAGAGTTGCTTGGATTGCTTTGCGATGTGCGCGCCGAGATAGTGTTTACAGCTCGCAGAGTTTTAATTAATTATACTATTTATGAATAACTATGCAGATGGGTTCGCCGCGAATTAATTAGCCGCTTTATGGCGTTGATTTTTTTAGTCTACTAGGCTAATGTTTTATGTGCATTCGAGGATGATGGCTTTCCGAATACTCGTAAACGTGCCTTCTTTTTGCTACTGTTGATCTCGATGCACCACCAACTCGTAAACCCAATGCAACGAGAGTAACAAAGCAAGGTGACTGATATTCAAAATGCATTTGATAAATTGAGGCCGTATCAAGCGCACACATCAGTAAAAGCCTCACTCGAAATATAATTAGGCTGATGCACTCATTTCAAAGGTGAATGAATTCAACTTGCCTCAATTTAATTACAAAAGAGATAAAGATTTGATTTAATTTCGCTATATTTAATGTAAACGTTCGCGTTTTATTATATTTTGGTGTGCGGCGCGTTTTATGACTCTTTTCATACACCGTCTCGATGCACTTAGTGCAAATGTACTTACATCGTTGATATAAAGCGAGTAACTGGTCCGTAAAAATGTTAAAATTCGGTGCTTTCACGGCTATGAGAACGAAGGCAGCTCGATGTTTTCCTCCTCATCACATCACTGCCTGGCATGCTTATTATTAATCGGATGTTTCAATCAGGAAAACTACTTTTTAATTTACTTGTTACTGTCAAATTCGAGTTTCTCATTCGTTCATACCTACGAGTCGCTTAATACCGCGCCTGATGTGCACAAGTTGGCATCTAAGCGAGCCGGAATTAAAAACGCAGCGTCGAAATACGAACGAATTAAGCGGCTACTCGAAGAGATAGCATCGCGAATCATGCTACGCTTTCTGTACGTCAAGACCGTCAACAAAGCCGGGTATTTTTAGTAAAGGACGGAGATTTTTCTAGGCGATGTGTTTTCGTGATGATTTGTGAAATTACTAGGCGTTTTTTTCAAGTAGAATGAAGCAAATTATCTTGTCATCACCTGTGGACACATCAAAGATGGTAGAAAATATGCATTAATGCTTTCAACAATTTTACTCAAGACCTAGAAATTAAATTTCTGCGTTTTTTGTTTTTGTTTTGTTGAATATTAAATCTTTTGCAAACGTCTTAAGTTGATTCTTAAACAAGAATGGAAAATTCAAAATATAATGAGTGGAAGTAAAGAAACACGAGTTAGGTTGATAAGTCACAATACCTTTTCATTTAATTAAGATTAATTTTTTTTACTAATTCAAGTCTTCTATAATCACGACTACACATTGCAGTTCTGGTGGTATTCTAACAGTTCTATGGATGCAATTCAATGAATAATGCTGATCTCCCTGCTGCCTTTTTTGGAAAAACTGCCAGTGTTTGAACAACACGCTCTTCCACAATGGGCACATCTGCAAATCCCGATACCTCCGTAAATCACACGTAATATAAACAACGCGCCGACAACCAAAGGAGTCCCCAATACATCATTTAGAGACTCGAGTTACCAAAACCGAAAACATAACACATCGTCGCGCTTTATTTTTATTTGTTGATACCCAACTACAATACCCATGTTTACTTTAAACACTTGAGACGATGCCGTTTTCCGCTTTATTTTATGCCTCAGGAAGAGTATAATGGTTGACGAGTGAAAAATTGCTAAGCCGCTGTTTGCATGGATACGTTCTGGTTTCGGCTGCGAGGGATGCGATTAGGGAAAACCACATACGTGAACAATACAGCCATGAATCGTCACATCGCATCATACAAGAGGGATGAATGGTAACAAATAAATACGTGTATAATGCGTGTATGTAAATAGTGATCAGCATAATGCAGTGAGAACTGCAAATAGAATTAGTGCTGCTTTATGTGCAGCTTGAATGGATCCAAACCATTAAATCTTAAAGAGGAGAATTTTAGGGCACGTTTCTGAATTAAAATCATTTTAAGCTCTCTGGAACAAATTAAAAGGATAGTAAATTATCTGCAGATGCTCGTGCCTTGCCTTCCGAATGTAATTAACGAAAAATCCAACACATTTTTGCTCGGCACCAAAAATGCCTAGATAAATATTCGAACTGCATTATATATCAAGAAGAGCTTTGGATGTGAAGGCAGGAAAGGAAAAATCCAACTGCGGGCACCTCCTTTTTCTAATACGATGCCTCCTGCACCACTTTTCTCTGCGTGTCTCTACTAATGTGCGCATAGAAAGATGCAAGGCAAGGTCGTGCTTATGAAACCCACAAACAACAACCCGCCACAAGCTTTAACCCGAGAAAGAAAAGAGAAAGGGTTTAATTATGTCCAAATCATATTTCATCCGCAGTGGTAAAGGGAAGACAACGGATGCCCACAACGCCGCATGGTGGTTGCACGCCAGAGCGTAGTTGGTCATCCGACCACAAGTCACTTAATTTAATGGACATAATTCTTGCGTGTGGCTAACTAAATTATGTATATGGCATTTATCCTAAAGACTTCTGATAGCGGTCAACTGCAGACTCTTTCAATTTTTCTATTTAATTTCAGTGTACGGAAGAAAACATATGATTGTTATTTGTCTTTTATTTTCACACTAAGTTGTTTGGGAATATAGCATTCAGGCACATGTTTTCCGAGATAAAATTAAGTCACTTTCATGTAGGAACCTGCTTTCAAGTGGTTTCATCGCCCCACGTGTAGAAATAAACGCTGCAAAAGTGTCAAAAGCCACATCATAATTTCGCGTCTTGGCGAGGAAAAAATAATCAATTTATTTTGAGCCATCTGTATGACAGGGTTTGTTTGTTTATAATCGAGTGGCCGAATGTGGCGCGTAATGTGCAACGCGCGGCGTCCGTGTTTTAATTGGCAGCGGGTATAATAAATTGCGCATATGGGTGCTGCCGATATGCGCGTCTCACGACAACGTCGCGGAAATGCCTCTACACCTATTTACACACATTGCACACTTGTGCAGACGTATTAATATATTCCTGCGACATGAAAGGCTATAAGCAGGTGTATAAACGTAATATAATAACTTTGTAAGATCTCATAACAGTAAATTAAACTCGGGAATTTCCGGTTGTGCGCATGCCACGTTCTCATACAGTCACATGTAGTGAACACTGAAGGAACATTCGTTCCTAGTACATTTTCTAATACGTAGCCGTGCTATCTGAAATCGCTAAGTAAGTACAAGAGGTAAGCGAATGAGTGAGCAGAATACCATACGTTTCAATTGCTTGCGCTCTGTTATTCTCATGCTGGAATTCTACACTTTGTGTAATTGGATTTTATTTTAATTCTATTATTATAGTATGACAATGTAATAATTCTAGATTTAAAGGTCCTCTCACCTCAAAAATGTGTTTGGTCTTCCAACTTGAATAATTCATGTCAAGATTGTCAACTACAGCAACTGTCTGTTAGTTACGGGGCTGCGGCTATAAAATCACTGACACATGTTCACCATGAAATATCACCATTATATTATGCAAGGTCAAGAGATGATAGTCACGTGGCAAAAATTACAATAACTCATAAGAACACCAACAAACTGTCACCGACAACTCACCCAACCTCCTAACCTAACAGACATCCTCGGCGTCTAAACATATTTGTCCTAAATTAGTCCGTATTCAAAGAAAACCGGAAGCTTCCTTTTTTAACCTCCAAAAAACCAGAGGATGAAGACGCCAGTTTTACAATGCACCCGCGTATGTAACATACTAGTATATACCTGAAGCAGCCAGTTTTTTTTTGTCTGCCAACGATGCGTTGCACAATTCCTGGCGCAAGGAACATTCACAGATGTTCTTACTTTGTCACATGATATATGGATGACTAATTTATATCCGTAAACATTGTCATTCTGTGCGCCTCCCTCACTAAACACTTCATGCATGTTTTTTGATGCAAACGAAAATAAAACTATCCCTCTATGAAAGCCGAAAAACCAACGTATAAGTTGCTTAGCAGCAGGCGTTGTGTGACTGATTTAACGCGACGTGAGAAACTTGTGTGGGCTGATTTTTGGAAGAGTAATTTGCCCGCATCGCATTTTCATTGTGAGTGCAATCAAAAGTTGGCAGTTAAAGGACCTAAACAAGTTAGTGTTAAATATGCAGAAACATTTCGGAAGATATTTACATGAAATATAATTTACAGTAATGCGTTTAATAAACAGTGCGTTGTTTACTTACATGTGTCACTTTGGCATTGCAATTGGCATGCAGGTAACTTAAGTAACTCAATGCTGTTTCCTCGACGCTCACACAATGTAAAATGCCTATACACGTGTAAATAGTTTCGGATAACGAATTGTAGTTTTTTTTTTGTTAATTGCATGAGCGCACTTGGAATAATGCGCGCATAACTCAACAAACTGAAATCTGCACAGCGCTGCTTGAAATGTAATTGTAGACACAGTAAATGAATTCTCATGCGCCTATGATAATCATAAGTGATGTGTAAGATGCACGATTGTGTGCACGCCTCGGTTTGATTTAAATGCACATATTAATTGTAATAATGACGGTAATATAATAGAATAAATATAATGGAAGCAATGAAATTTGAATAACGTTAGACTAACGTTGAAACAAGTATTTTACTAATTACCTCCTTGATTATCATTCGAACGCACACACATGGCGCCGCATTTTCAGCCGATAATATGTCGGAGTTGAACTTGTCATACACGGTGAATTATTCGTGTTCATATTACCCGCTTTTAGTTTCATATTGTCTGAACTGTCATTGACAACAAAATATTATTTAACATGCAACTATCTACGAAAGGCTGTAAAAATTCGCGAAAATGTTGCAAACATATATGGAAGCAAAGTCAATGGAAATGAGTCAGTCGTTGGAGCGCTAGGCCGAGTATTCTCGACTTGGGAGGAAGACAACTAAACATTGCGTTCGCAGGACTTGGAAAGAACAAGAACACTACAAAGCTAAGGCGACGGTATGCGCCCATTCGATACACAATACATAACAAGGCACGTTAATTAGCTCTGAAATATGATACAATTACGGTGCTTATTTTGCTTTATTTTGCTTTGTACGCCGAGCACTTGCTGTGTGCGCTCTCTTTACTTACGAGCCGCGCATTGCGCGCCGAGTGCATCCGTATCCGTGGAACACGAACTGATAATATTTTACAAAACACGTGAAACAAGAGCGCTGCTTCACTGGATTGTTGTTAATTACGCATATTTAATAATGTCTTATGTGAAATGGCCGAGTATAAAATACACACGTGAAGATACGGTTAGTTACTGACTTGAGTGAGATTCTAATTGTTTCTTATTATTTTATTTCGTATTTAGATCAAACTATGATTATTCATTTTGTGGGGCATAACCGGAGTCAAGTCGGAGCATGAATCAGAATCGAGGGTCAACCGCACAAGGCTTTATACTGAGTGAAGGAAGTGGGGATGCCAGAGTCACGTGCTTCGAGCTCTGGTGCGCTGTTTGCCTACGTATAATCTTAGAGCGAGAAGGCAGTATTTGTTGCAATTAAAAAACATAAGTGGTAAGTACACTATTTTCACAATATAGAAAAACCTTGAAGACAAACTATTACCTCATGCAGTGCGCAGCACTCGAGTAACAAATGTCTTCAGCAAACATGTGGCATATGAGATTGTGCGCGCTTGTTTGCTGTTTGCCAGCGCGCGCGGGCCGTGTGTCCGATATGAAATCATAACGAGAGCAGTGCAAATACGAGTTTCTAATTGAAATCCGCCGATTGCCGCTATTGACCCGGCAAACACTTGTCGTCCTCCCTGCGATGATCAATCGCTCGCGGCGGCCGAGGGGCATCGTCGCCGCCGTCGCCGTCGCCGTAGCAATTTCATCAAAGTGGTGCTTGTGTGTGGCAATCGCGTCGCGGAGTCTTTCGATACCGCCAGATGTGTGTGCGTGTAAGCGCAGCCGGCTAGTTTATGTGCGGAATGACGGCTTGAGCACGAGGAAAAGTCGAGGAATCAATATGACATAGTCTAGGTAAAGTGGAATGACGGTACGATTTTACTGCCGCGCTTTGTTGCTTTTGATGAGTTTGTTTCTCATCATAAACGAACGATGAAATATTTTATTACGCGCGCTTGAGTGTAAGCATTCGTTGTGTGATGGATGAATGACGGGCTTTTATGGGTTTGTTTTTGGGGTTAGGTCATTACAGTTCTTTGCTGATTTTTTTTGATTAATATTTGATTATCATAAACGGGTTTTATTTATGTGATTGCGATCGTAAATTGTTGCAACGACACGAATCACCACTAATGTCCACCGAAATATCAACATTTAAATCTTTCAGCCCGCAACATATTTTCCGACGTGTAAAAATATGAACGCTAGGTCGACACATCGTTTACACATGTTGTAACACGTTATTTTCGTCGTGCATTTGATATTATAAATGATCGCGACGCGGCTTTCCTGTCGTCATGTCAGATTTTTATTAAAAATATAAATAAGTCGCAACACCTCCGCACAGCATCACCCATCACTTACAAGCATTTGTCGTCACCGTCGTGACGCTCTACTCCAAGATTCTCTCCGGTTGGGCACAAACCTCATATCGAATGGAAATGCCGAGCGCGTCCCGACGCGTGTCCTACACATGTAGAGCGGACGGACAATTAATGTCGGATGTAATGCACGAGTGGGGCGGCTTTGTCTGAGCTTGTTTATGGGTTATTGCAGTAGCGCGGCGTCGATATAATAAAACCTATCGATTGCGAACGATTATGAACGATTATGATATGGAACAAGAGGAAGAACATACAATTGGCAGTAATATTACTATAAATATTTTCTTGTGGTCATTCTTGGTGGAATTCGCAGTTGACAGCAATTTCTCATCCGCGAGGCGATCCTGGAATGCCAGGCGCGTCGAGAGTATGCGCGCCTACCTCAGTAGTAAGCAAGTCCATGAGCGAAAAATTCAATATCTCACTGTCGTATTGAAATTACTAGCGTCTATTGTGCAAGCGGCGCGTACCGTGCATTCCGGAGAATTCGGCGTGGGGTGGTAGTGAATGACGAGCACTACCCCCGCGATGCTGTCAATTATGTGATGTACTCGTCAAGAGAAAAGATCGTAACCGACCGGGGTCGTAAGATATGCGCGGCATTGCTGCAAATATTAAACTGCGTTTAATAATGCGATCCGACATCCAATTTGATTGCTGTCAACGGCTTTTTGTGAATGCTTGCTCTGAAGCCTTGGCATTAGCATGTTTACATCTGCGCTGATTTTTTAATTGTTTAATTAACACGCACAAACGCTTCGCTTCCAATTAACAAATTGCACCTGTAATTATTTATTTGCGTAATTAATTTACATTCAACACGACAGCATGTTCGCATTGCAGTGTGTGTAAACATATAAATTGTACTTAATTTGTGACGTAATTATATTTAAATAGTCGAGGAATAAAATACGAATTGGCGAGTAAATTGCGGGCTTGGTAAACCGTTGCACCGACGACTTCCTTGCTCATATCGTTAACAACCGCGACGAACATATCGTAGGTGATCTTGTAAAAGAACTGCAATTGAACGTCATTTGAATTTAAATTTACAGCGACCATTTAATGTACTGCGTAAAGCCCGCATTTGCAATTTGCACATGTTGCATTAGAAAAATTCATAATCAAAAGGAAGTTGCTAAGTGGAGCTAAATTATTATAGAGGAATATAATTTCATTTGCAAACGGATATTCTAATTAGAAAGACTACCTAATGGCATAGTTGTGGGTTAGTGGATGTTGGGTGGACGTTGAGGCCGATGTTCCCGACAAAGAAAGCAACCAACTTCTAATTAATGTTTTTGGTGGGTAACGCGATGTAAATTCAAACGCACGTCCAATAATGAAGCAGAGTGCGCAAAGCTGATAAACGTTGGACGCGTGTCCAACCGCTGTTCGTTATCAGCCGATGTGCAGCCAGCGCACACGTCCACCACCATCATCATCATCCAGCGATATTTTAAGGGCATGGCGCGAACATAACTACATCTCGCGCCCATGGAGGCGGCGCGATGCGAAAGCAAACATGCCACTTGTGTGTGACTTTATTAGAACAATGCGCGCACATCTCGGGGGCCAACCGTGCGTTGGATGGCGCTGTTTGTTGCGTATTTAATTAACTCAGCCAGCGCGAGCGCTTTGCAAATATTTAATTTAAATATCAGTACGGCGCGCCGGCCGCAGCCGATGGCTTCATTATAATATTTTAATAAAACATATGTTGATATCAATCGGACACTGCGCAGCATGCGCATGGCGAGAATTTTCGCCGCATTTCCCCGAGCGGCAACCGCGTCCGATCTAACACGCAGATAGACAGCAAACAAACGACCAACAATAAAACGCGCATCTTTACGAGGCAATAAATTAATTTAATTGTTGTTTCAGACTTGATATTTGCTGAATAATCGGCGGTTGCATACAATGCCTTGTGTCGAGTACATCTTCATTATGCATAATTCCACTTAAAGTGTAATTAAATCGGATAAATATTTATAGTGTACTCGAATATTGATATTGAGTAAATAGTCTGTCTGTAGGGTTTATTTAGAAAATCATCTATCAAGCGTCAATTAAGTCGAGAATGTCTTTTCATAGAATTAAAAAGGCAATTAATGAATGAAGAAACTTGTTGCATATGTTCTATCGCATTGCTTCTTATGAGAATGTTCTCATGTATGAGTTGTGTTTGGGGCAGCTATGTGAATTTGAAACAATTATTTAACATTTATGATTTAGGTGCTAATGTGCATGATACAAAACTTTTACGATGCTCACTCTGGCGTTAGAAACAAAGTGTTCCAGTTCACAACACTTCTGCTCCATAGTCTACCATAATGCATTAAAAATTGAAGAAACAGTCAAGCAGAATGCCTAGGTATTATAAAGTCGCGCTCGCAATGTATGAAAAATGTGTTTCGGTTTGTAAGACGTCTTAATTAAGCCGCAGTAATTCTGACGCTTCTTCATCAGATAACAAACATAATCTGAAAACAATATAACGAATATGAACCTTGTTGCGTATTTGTTAGCCGCAGTCATTAATAGTTAATTACTATTTTTAATTAGTGTCAAGCACGAGATTTTTTACATCTACTGCATACTTGGTTAGGCAACCAAGTATGGCGGAAAAAGGAGGTGTCCCAACATGTCATTATGATTCATAGTGGAAATTTTGCAATTGTTCGGCCAGGAGTAGATCTTTAGGAAGAAAATGCTAAAATGCTAGTGGTGCTAGTTCATTGAGCACTTGGAGCACCACTCGCAGCACTCGGCGTCGTTCTCGAGCTTTCGGAGGGATGCGTGCTGGTGAAGAATGGCAGAACGCGTCGCTCCCATGTGTAATCAAGATGGATTGCGAGTCGAGATTAGCCTGCTCTCAGAGGTTCACTCTGCCCAGTCGGACCCGTCCTGTGCCAGGAAGCATCCCTTGGCGGCGCAAAGTGGCGGCTGAACAAAGCCTACGAGTGTCGGGCGTGCTCCTTCATTGAAATCGCGGCTGCTCTCGACTCTCTCGGCATCCTTTTAGTCCCATTTTTAACCAAAAGCGAATAAATTTCGAATAGGATCGAGGCATCTTTCAGTCTTTGAGATCCTGTTTGCTGCACCCTCAGGGTGTATGCAGATAAATTTGTAGCAACTTATAAAGTTGCTAAAAGTAGACGCCGTGTTGACGCAGGATAAACATTTTTATCAACCACTTTATATTCATGCCAAGCGAGTGTCATAACTCCGGCTGACACGGCCAACGTACCAGCTGGATGGACACATCGACACGCGAACTTTAATTAAGGCGCCGTCGTCTCGTTCAGTGTGTCAATATTTTCCCGGGCATCGGGGGCGTATCGAGCAGTGTAATTGCCTCACGTCGGATACGCTGGCGTCTTTGATCCCGAATCCTTGGCGAATTTTGCTTTCCACACGCCGACGCTACATGAAACATACATGAGCCAAGGGAAGGGCACCCTTTGTACCAACATTGGTCGTCATCCTATCCGCGTAGTCTTGTGTCTTCGCGTAAAGCAAACTTCGACGGCGGCGGTCGGCCGGCTTGTTGCCAGCGTTGGGAACATGTTACCGACATTGGCAAACGCACGCTTGGACAAACAACGCCTAACAATAAGGCTTTTTGCGGTGTGGGTGCGCAGACACTGATTCATCATAATACGGCAGCAGTGTCTAACACACATTCAGACATCCCGAAGGAGACAATATCAGAGAGAGAATATTGGATTCGAATATATTTGTCGATTCGCTGTGTGGTGTGTTGTTTCGGAGACGATTTGCACGACAAACCCGGGATAGAACGATCAAGCGTTATTGCGCTCTCATTGTATTTCGCTTCAATATAAAGCAGTATACGGTACACTCGTTACCAACTCAATCTCAATTTTATTCTGATGGTGAAAATGTCTTGGAGAATTTCTCTCGGATGTTTTACTTGAAAGTAACAACAATACAACACAATTATCTGAGCTGGGTTATTCATTCTAAGGCAATACATAGGAACGAATTTATTACGAGTCTTTCTGTTCGGGCACATAAATCAGATAATATTTTTTTTAATCGTGGTCGAAATGAATATTAATATATTATACTCACATTTGTACAAACGTTTAGCGTTATGGTGCAAAAGGGAGACGTGCGTGTTATTTATGATTGTTCTCCGTCGAGCGAAAAACGAAAATGTTCAACAAGACGTAGGAAAAAGGCTTCGCATGCACTGCATAGATGGTAACTAGGTAACTAACAACGACGCGATTCGCATTTTAAACGCAATGAGTGTATTCCAGTTTAGGACGCGCCGATATCGCAAGAAACATGGCACACCGATTATAAATTCAAATTTGTAATTTATTCATTTCGAAACGAAAACGATGCCTATATATTTTGCGTGAACACTTAGAACTTTATTCAGTTTTAGCTTATTTTCTTGCATACGTCGTTCGTGCTGCTCTCGCTTGTTTTATGCGTCGAGACACACGTGTTGAATGGAAATAAATTTCAACAACTGATTTCAACCACGATTGCTATATGCTCTATGTATGCAGTGTTATTATTTATTCCATTGCGTTGAAGAAAAAATGACTTTATTTACTCAGAGGCAGGATGTGTGGTGTCAAAATTAACTGTCCCTAACGACACGCTCAGCAATTTAATGCGCATTGTACTCCTCTATCTCGCAGCCTCCGAGCGATCAACTTAACAAGACTGGTAGCCGAATCTGCGTGCCCTCACCTTCTTTAAGCTGGTAACAATGGATGCGCGATATCTACACCAAACCACATGACCATCGCCTTTTTTCTGAATGAACGCTGACGAGGCGAGGAGCGCGCGAGACCTGCTCACGATTTAGTATAATTTTATGGGGGCTACCTGGTGGGTCCTTGGTGACGGATGGGACCGGTGGCTCTGCCGTTTAAGTCCCAGCCACCCGAGCCATTCAGGGATTATCGCCGCAACGCTGATAGGAAATCTCCAAACCACCTCCGCTTATTTGACTACCACTGTGGGCATCCTGATGTTGTCTTAAACAGTGGGTCCTAGGAGTTGCAGAGAGCCACTTAGACGCGCGTGTATTTTATATTAAAGTACATCTTGATTCGACGAGCACATTACGCGTATCTCGCCGAGTGCGGACGCTATCAGGTCGAGGCACATTCATGCGCCCAGTTGAGGCTTAATCGTGATGCATGGCAACGTCACGTAACCCAGTTAGAAAACTACGTGTCTTTGCTGCATTTGCTTTGTCCACTTTGTCGGAGGCTGCTCACTATTCCAGTCAGAGGCTTTTAGTGTTTATTTGATGAGTTAATACAAGACCTCCCGCAATTTATTGTCTTATTAAGTTCAGCATCCAACATATGACATACAACGCCGCCTATTGTAAGACTGGTCAATCACTTTGTCCGAAAATTCCACTACAATCACTTAGGTCATGAAATCAATAATATTCAATTCAAGTGATAAATCACACGCTAGTGACAATTACAGTTCTGAGAATGATTTCATTGCCGGCGTTAATGAACACTGTCTAGTTTTGTTGCGCTATTGCGTCTGCTTCAATTGTATTAATTAATAGATGTACGCTGCTTGTGCGGCTAATTAATAATAATGAATTAAAACGTTAGCCTGGCGCTGGGTGCAGATAAGTCTCATAAAAATAATGGACGCTATTTGTTCGAGTGAATGCCACGCATTTATCAGCAAATAAATTAGATTAACCCCCATTGAATGTGACGCGCGTTCCGCAAATGTGGCACTGTGTGCCCGGTGATGGACTTATCGTGATGTGTACTTTCGATTGTCCGCGTTATGCAACAACAAATGTGAGTGAATTAAAGTCTTCTAAATGAAGCGTAATGGATGGCACAACAGCTACAGTCAGTCTTACTTATGTGCCGCATTCAATAGAAAATCTTCTTTCCACTCTTTTCCACATGGTTTTCTTGAAGTTGTCCGAGTCATATATAGATAAAGGAAAGCCATATCAGTCGGGTATATCTCATGCCCCATACTGGTACGATAGACGCACGAACACATTTAATATCAAGTCTTGATCAGAGGACACTGAGGGAAACGCAACAAAATTATTCATGTTTTTAACATTATAATGGTCGTCGTCCTTTGTGCCCTCCCGCCGGTCGAAAACCAGTAGCATTCGAGATAATAAAAACGCACTGGCCCACCAACACACGTGTAATTTATGCACGAGACACAATTGTGTCTTATTAAAGCGCATAACTGCCTCAGATCCATCTAAGTCAGCGCGAGGCGGGAGAAGAAAAGCGCCTCGAGGCTCACAATGTAGGAGAGATATAATAACAAGATGTGCTGTAGTTATTATTATTATTATTATTATGTAGAGCAGTGCCTGGCCGTACAGGTAGGAATTGTAGACGTAAAGATATCATATACAGGTGTATTATGCGCGATATTAGCATCACAAAGTCGTATGCAAATCGCTGATAAACAGAAGGTACGAAGAAAAACACAAAACAGAAGTTCGATCGTCGTTTAGATTAGTCTTTCATTTTTGGAATGGGTGAAGTGCGCGCAATGTTCATACACGACTACACGAATATATTGTGTAATTTTTGAGGTACCTGGTAAGATGATGGCACGGCGATTCATCACGTTTTGTTCTCGGAGCTCATTGAAACAGTTCTAATCATGACTGGCTCATTCATATTCCTACGAGATAACGTTTGTAGAGTGGCTAGCATGTGGGGTTAAGTGTCTCTTGGTCCAAATTGAATTTATATCTTGTCCGCGTCTAGGAAAGAATGAGTTTTGTCGAGACCGGAAAACAAACATTCATGATCGCCTTATTGGTGGAAGTCTCCTTGTCTCCACGAACGTCCGAAGCGCAGCAGACAAGAAACAGAAGCAGATAGCTGATAGATTCGGCTGGGTTAATGCTTCCGCCATTAGTCAGCTGGCGTTAACGAGGGTAACCGATCTGTCGATACGGCGTGTCCTTTCCGCGCGTTCGCCGTAGATAAACGCTCTATTACCAAAGCAATAATTATACCCTCACGTTTTAATTAAAGTCAATTTATCTCTCCGGAGCCTTGAGATGCTTCGGTTTGAACCGCAGTGTCTTGGGATCAACCCCCATGATTTTTAAGGGCGTAGGAAAACACTATGGCTTTTGCCAGCCGGGCAATTAACAAATGTACATTGAGAAGGTAGCACGCATAAGGATGTGTTTTGTTAGAGTTTATACCTGAACGAATCCGTTTAGATGCGTTTAACAAGCTGTGTTATTGTTTAGTTGAAAGCGTCAGCGTCCAAGGCGGGCCAACAAGGTGGAAAACAAGATGTTAAAAAAGCAGCAAGCACACAATTACCACAGTGATTTAATGCCAGTTTTAAGGCGATTAAGAGCTGCTTTCGCCAAACAGCCACAAAGACCCTCTGGCGAATGTCATTCATAAATCCGTAACAAAAAGCCAATGCTTGGCAATTGTCCTCCTATCCACATTACCCCCGTCGATTGTTGACAGTAAGACGTCCTTATAGTGGCGCGACGTCCGGCATCCGGGCATGTGTTACTTTCTGTTTATTATCCACATTACCTCGCGCGCACAGTGGCGAAAGCCGATTAGTTTTTCCATTCGACCGGCCGTCGACGGGAAAAAACCTTCATTGACCCATGGGACAAATCGGATCAAAAAGTCGAAATCTTGAACAGATTTATTGGACCGATTCTCACTCGCATCGATGTGCCTCGCCCAAATGAATATGTTAATAATGCAGCAACAAGACGAATGCATGTATCACCTTCCGAGCAACAATTATGAATGTTAAGTCTTGTTAGCGTTGCAATGAATTAAACCAAAGACGGCCTCCCGTGATGAGGCAAAGCGTAGTGCGCGTCTTTGCTTGCCACGGCCGCAGCTGGATATTTGTTTAGCACCGCTCCCTGCTGTCCGCGGCCGCCGTCATTTGTTTACCTGCCAAGCAGTTTCGACCTATAAATAATCGTAAGCCATCGTGCACGTCAATTCCTGTAGCCATGGACATTTTTTTCGGGAACGTTTTTATTAAGAGCTTTTCAATTTATATGATTTGTGATCACTTGCAAAGCGGGCAGGCTTTCAATAACCATCTGTCATATTCATGCATTGAACAATTACCCCAACTGCAGAAAGATGCTGAGTTTATTTGAACAAAAGACAAGGTTTTAGGTGAAGATTACTTTGTGCTTTGTTTATGAAATTGATGATAACTTCATTAACGAGCAATAAAAAACGCATTTCATAATCTAATGTGTTTATGAGCAATCGTGGCGGATCGTAAATTTACGCTGTATAACTGCTCTCCGTAGTGTCATATATTTCATCGCTCGACAAATATTTGCGAATGTGCTCACGCTAGCATCCTTATACTCAGCGAATCTTCTCTTTAAGTCGATGCGGCTCTGTAAGTGATTTAGTATTTTTCGTTTGTGCCATTGCTTCATCGCTCAATAAATAAGGCGCGTTTCTTAAGAAGCGAAAACGTAAATACTCGATAAGTTATTCATAATGCGAGCATCACGATGAATAATGGCTGCTGGTGTCGCCTCAATGGGCATTTAAATTCAGTGCAAACTATATCGAGAACATTAGCCTTCTGAATTGGTTGGACAGCGATCGAGAAAATTTGAAGTGAATGGGGACCACCTGCAATATCCGCTTCATGCAATATTCGCACTTCTGGTGTACACAATGTTTCAAGATCAGTGTGAAATCACTTTAAAGGTACAATCGATATTGTGATGGTTTCTCTTCATTCATGGCTTTCCATCACCTTTGAGTTGCTGCCTCTTGGAGGTGTTGGAAGTCATCTACCTGCTGTTCCTGGGCGTTTTGTGCAAACAGTTCGCCCATTATGCTTAACGCCCGTTTGAGTTTTCGAATGTTTTCATCATTCGGATGTTTGCCCGCTCATTATGCACGTACGGCGAGCGCTCACGTAGTCATTGTTGTGCGTGTCGTTTTGTTGAATGTTTGCGCTGAATGAGCGTGGTAATGTGCTGGCGAATGCCTTAATCTAGCGTGCGTTCGCTGGCAATAAATCATCGGATTGTGTGCGCCTACCAAGAGTATTTTGGTTGTTGCGGGTGGCCGCTGAGTTCATTACGAGGCGCACGCACCTGGCCAATAGATCATTCCTCAATTTCGAATTCGGACAATTCGTCCGCCTGCGGATACACCAGCGGACGTGTCTGCTCCTAGGCGTTTACCTTCCGGTTTGACCTCTTACGTGCTGCCAACGGAGAATGCCTTTGCTGGGAACGTCTTTATAAAGAAACAGCTTTATCATTGATAATGTACTGTGTGCTGCCATCCGAACGCACTTAATCACGACGGCTCAATTTTGTATTGCGCGAGCGAGAATTTATCGCCTAGATTATGCATACATGCATGTCGTGTATGCGGTGCTTACAGGATTATGCGGGAAAAGATCGCTCAGCCTGCTTCATAAAGTGAGATTCATGCCAGCAACGACAAAATACAGAATAATTTCGTTTACTTAATATACTCACTCCTCTTCTTACCAAGGACATTCAGGGCTTTTATTAAAATGTTTTTCATTCCTAGACTTGGTAATCATGTGTGCATTGTCAAATGTGCATGTACGAACACTTAGTCTTCTTTAATTTAAAAACCGAGATGCAAGCTGATGGAAAACTGATGGAAATCGCATCGAATATTCAGCATTCAATTGCGAAGATAAACGAATGAGCCACATTCTTCACTATTTGGTTTGAAAGGAGTGCGTCCTTCATTGCATTGGTGGCTGGTGGGTTGGTTCCTTCTTCATGGGTTCACACTAGCTTAGCACCTAAATTTGCTCTCCGATAAGGGGCGAAATGACGGAATGAATGAATACGTACGGCGGCGGTTTCATCACGCGCTCGAGCAATCTAAATTTCGTTTTCAACAAACTGGGCCGCAATGTAAACATTGAAAAATACTCGAGGTGAATGTAATATTAGCGTCGGCGGCAATGGCAGTGGCGAAGAGAGACGAGTGGATAGATTCCATCATGTGCATGTAAATGCAGATAAACGTTCTCAGCGCTGACAATCCAGAAATAGAATGGAAGAAAAGTGCCGTGCGGGAGCAGGCGATCTTGGTGTGTCGTGCGGTTGCGGTACGCGAATCTGGACGATTGGGCCAATTGGGAAGGCGTTCATCTCGCAGGATTTCGCCGCAAAGCTCTACCCGCGCTGCCATCCAATATCGAATTACATCGCTTTCGGGAGGCGAGTCCTTACAAAAATATACATTAAATTTTATGGCCGTTTACGCGTAAGCACTGTCGAGGACGAGCGGGCGACGTCGCGGGAAGATCTCGAATCTAATAAAAAAGAATACGAGTGGAAGCAGTGCACGCGAGATTTTCTCTTCTACAATGAGCAAATCCAGCTGCGGCGGAATAAGGAGTGCGGAGTGCGACATCTCATTTGACTGAAGAAGAGCCACTTGATACGCGGTGCGGCGCCTACGCCTATGAAAATATTCATGAAATATTCATCAGATTTTCTCAGTGCGAGGCTATTATTAAAAATCCTAAATAAGTTCAGCTCAATGATAAGCAGCAGATGAGTGAAAGTAAACGAAAGCCGAGTGCAAGCACTGCGTAATGATCGGGATGAACATAACCATGGAGGTCCTAGGAGGTCTTAAGACTTGCACCCTCTGTCTGCAAGTGCTCAACATCAAAATTGGATGACTTTTGCTCTCATTGCTTGGATTTACATAAAAATAGAAGTTCAGCAAATTGAATTAAAGATAAACTATAATGTCATCTTGGCACCAAAGTGGGTTGTATATGAATTGGTAAAATGCGAGAATATTCTTCAGGATAAAAAAATACCAAAGACATTTTGGTATCATTTTTCTTCATCTAAGATTGCTTTGCGTGGCTGGATGCTCATCATTAATATCACTTTTATATCCTCGAGATGCTCGCCGCTTTTCTTCGTGCATCGCTTGCGCTTCCCTTAATGGTGATAAACATTGTCTACGAACGTGTGTATCTTTTAAGCGCGCTTGCAAAGCTACCAGAAGCAGCATCTTTCTAAGGAAGAGCGAAATATTCTTGTCGCCATGTTGCCATTTCGTACCAACATTGTCTAGTCAAAGCCAGCGTCTAGTACACCAGCGGCATCTAAAGTTTAAAATAAAATTAACCGCAGGTCGTAAAAAATCTCCTAGTATGACGAATGTTTGCGAAACTCTGCGAGGTGAGGAAAACAAAATTGCAATTGCGAGCGTAAACCTGGCGAAGACGATGGGCAGGGAGAACTTTAAGAGTACAAAACTTTATCCAGTCATCTTTTTAAATTTACGACATCCTCGAAGCGGCGGGTTTTTAAAACACCACTAAAGTAATTTTGAAACATGGTTTTAATTTTAACGCATCCCTTCTCTACGGCTTGGCGTCGTAGATGCAGAATGAAATAAAACAGCCAGCATCTGCGCGCCGGTGTGCACCCCGGCACCCCGTGCAACTTCATCTTCTTGGCGAATACCGGTGTCGCGTATTGCCTTGTTTTATGCAGTGCCCATGCCCCATACGGAAGTAAATAAAATAGCAACCGAGTTTACGTTCCACACACGTTTTGCGCTTTACTTTTCCTCGCAGAAGACATTTACGATTGAAGCTCATTAGGCTTTACATATGTTGCTATTTATAACACGAAATCTAGTTTCAGAATTTACTTTGTTAATAAGCTACTCTTTTGGGTAAAGTAATGTCATACTTTAGCCCTAATGTAGAAGTATATTAATCATCGTGGTTTTCTTATCGCCAAGGTATCTCTTCACAACTCCCCGCTCAATGTGTTAATAGACGCGGCGCACTCTTCGCAATCTCCTGGGAGGCGCTCCACGAAGGCAATCGCTACATGTGTGCGGTGTGTGCGAACAGCGGCAGGCGTGCTGGCGAAGCTTTCGGGTGGCGGAGTTTGGGAGCATCCTCGGGGAATTGCCTCGCGCTGGCCTTATCGACGACGGCGCAAACCGCTGTTTAGATTACACGCTACACGAGCAGCGAGCGTTCGAAAACCAATGTCGAACACTACCCGCACTGATACCGACATTACCAAAGTATCAAACTATCAACTACTCTTTCTCACCTAGACGACTTCTCACAAGGTCTTCTACCTCACTGACAACCAGTCTTAATCTATTAATTGCCCTGAAATGTCCACAGCTTTTAACTGTTTTGAATGCGTTGAATGTTAGATTAGACCGAGGGCATTTAGGGTGACCCCATGATGAGGTAGGTGTGGGAGTAGGGGCGCCACCGAAAGAGGCCAGGATATCCGATCCCGGGAGGTGGCCGATGATGAACAGGGCTCATCACTCACTCCGAATTGGTATTAATGCAGGCGGCTGGGCCTGCGGACAGCTCCCGGTCAGCGCTGTGGCCACTCGTAGGCCGGTCAAGAATTGATATTAATGGGGGGAAGCCGTTGCTCTAAGATCCACGTACAATACTACCCGTGCCTCCATTGAATGTATGCTGCTGGCCGGTCGTCGTTATCGCTATTTTATTCATATTATAGCTTCTTTTACGTCCTGGCTTTGGTTATAAATGGTTTGTAAATTGATTCCGGACAATATTCACCTTGACGTTTATTGGTAATGATTAATATTATAAAGGCGAGACGATACGGCCGTTTTATTATTCATTTAAAAAGTCATGTGTCGATGTATCAATGTGTTCTTCATTCTCTTCATTCATACATATATGAACACATATATAGAGAATATAGATGCTGCTGTTATCCATGTGGAGGTGTCTTCCTTCCTCTTCTGCACATCGTTTGTTACCTGTTATGCGATCCGTATGCAAACGACGTCGTCGAGCAACACGCGGCGCGCTATAATTTGTTCCACAATTATTTTTATGTACCACAAATATGAATAATAACAACAACGGAAAAAAAGCACCGCTATGTATATCCTTCCTGTTGATGTGTCGCCTCGTCGTACGGTGTGTTGTGTTTACAAATACTGCTCACTCGTCGCAGTTCTCTGCTTCTTTCTTCGAGCAACTGGCGAACGATAAATATTTCACGCAAGGAAATATACGAGCAACACATGCATACTAGGAGTTTTGGTACGTTATCGTCGTTTCAACAACAACAGTGTAGGACAAAATGCCAGTCTGCAAGCCGAAACCACCCTGGTTTGTCTTCAATTGTGCGGAGGAAGTTTTGAAACACACAGTATGATTTTTAAATAACGCCCATGATTTAAGAAAATGTCTTTACTGCTTCATTCTTGTAAGGGTCTTGCATTGAATATGAGAACATTCAGAACGAAGAAAAATAAGAAATCTTTCAGCAGCCCTGCAGCAATAAATCGATCTGTTGTGACTATAAAATCAGGTAGGAAAACATCATAAAAACGCGTAAAACATCTGAGCATCTGACGAATATCTTCAAACTGTTTACGTCTAGCTTAAATAGTCTTATATAGTCTCTAATTTCCTCGCATTAGTATATCAAGCGATAAGGTTACAATCGGTAGTAAAAACGGAAATAGCATTTCTAATGTCAATTTATTCACACCTCTAATTAAGGAATTGAATTCATTTGTGTGTTTGGTTTTGCCTCTGCAAGTAGAGGTGTGTATGGTTGTTAGAATAATTCATTTTTTCTAATTAATCTGTCTCGCTCAAAGATGATGCCAACAATGGTCATAATCACACCTCGTATAATCATGACCAACAATAGAAGGCAATAACCACAACAATGGCGTAAATCTAATTAGGGAATGGAAGGAATATCCGTTGTGGATATTGGACATTTACATTTGTATCAAGATCTAATCGGATTTAAAATGGGCGTAGCACCAGAGGGCGTTGCTGGGAAACATGCAGAACAGGTCAATCTCAAACACCTTATTATTACCAGTAAAATATAGGCTTATTCACCGTGTGGCATTACCTTAAGTATATCCTGCATTTAACAGGCGCAATTTACTAAATTGAAACAGATGTCGCTACTTGCCACTTTCTAAAGCCTCTGCGTCAAAGTGCAAATTGAAAAATGTGCGTTCTACAACACACTAAAATGTACGTACAAAGCATTTACAGCGACTGTCGGTGATAAATGCGTACAGATGTAACGAAAATCCCTGCGCCGACAGCGTAACCCTTTTCCCGACTGAGGGGTGCGGCGTAATAAAATAGTTGTATTAATTTATGTCTTAGCATATTAAGCAGTCGCGGGCGGTACAAGGCGGACGTGGGTTACAATTACGACCATGTCTCACCGTGGTGTTGCTACATGTGAGAGCTCTTCATAGTGATTAGCGCGGCAGCACGAATAGAGCTGCCGGGGTTTTCGCGTAACGGTACATTAGCACTAATACACCCGGGGGCGAGACGGTGCTAGTTGAATTAATACCGCCGCTCGCGAGTGCGTAGTCTGTGTGAAGAACATGTAATTAGCATGTCCATTGCTGTCTGCTTTTTGCTCGACAAAGCCGAGAGCTCGTCCTGCCGGCCTAGCTGCAGTTTCTATTTCTGAATAGCTAAGCGTGTCATTGTTGCTAACAAGTCCTTCTTAACCTGGGCGTTAGCTACCTACCCAACATTGAGTACAGTAAACTCTTGTCTCGTTACTCAAGTTGGCTTTTGCTGCAATTGCTCGGTTTGTAGCCGATAGTAAAATCGAATTAAGCGTTCAGTTGTTGCGCCGTAAATAGCAGTTTACCAGTTTGAGGTTGTGTGTAACGCCAGGGCTTGGTTACCAAACGAGCCATTTCGCATCTGTGTCACCCACAATCCCGACGCGGGCAGCAGGGCATTGTTGGGAAGTGTTCGCAATAAGCGCAAAGTATCGCTGAATAAATATGCACCGATGCACTGCTCGTACATGTCAGATATTTTACGCGAGATGAAGTGCCTGTCTGAGAGCGTCCTTCTCGACGGTGGCGCGCGCTGATATCCTGCACGCTGGTTTAAATTGATCCGCCAATCCAAGCCGGATCCACACCCCGCAATAACAAACCGATATACGCGCGCCGGGGTGCATGCCAGCACTAACAAATTGCGCTTCACACTTAACATCGTTTATTCTCGGCGAGGGCATATGAGCTAAATATATGCATTAAATAAACTGCGAACATTAGTCACAGTCGTGGGCGGAGATTGCGCTTCCTCACTCGACGAGGGTGCTACTGTAAGTATGTGTGCGGGCATAAAGGACGCATTAGTCGACGAAACGGTGAAGGGTTTGTCGGAATCGACCTCGATTGCAATTGCCCGGTGAGTAGGACGGTGCGCGTACAACTCCAGGACGTGCGACACGGCTGCACATTGCCTATGGCTCGGACCGGGAGGGAGTCAATCAGAGATGTTTATCCAGATGAGTATCCAAACCCCATTTGTGATTCATTGAATGTCCTCGTCCTGTGAGTCCTTCTTTCAATGCATTCAATTACCGAACGACGCACGAAATAGCGCTCGTTGTTTTCTCGTTCCCAACCTAAGCTGGCCGCTTTTATTTCGTCAATGTTTTTCCATTGAATTAACTCGCCTTTTATTTGGATCAGTTTTTGTGTTGTGGGTTGGGGAATGCTGGAAATCTACGCCCATTTTCGACAAAACCATTTCGACAGAAAGTTATACATACTCACTCGGATTTCTACTGTTTTTTAAGCCTTAATTTTCATTTATACAGGATAATCCGAAAGAGCAATCAACTCATTCTAAACACCATCAATTATCCATCACTTTTTAACTATTTATTCTTTTGATTAATGATTTAAGTGACGACCAACAAATTTTCTTCATTCAGTAGTTGAGTTTTTGTTGATTTTCCAAATCACCCAAAAGAGCTGGAGCAATATGTTACACGAACAATGAACTGTCGAACCTGATGTCAGCGCTTCGACGCCAAAATGGGGAGTGGAAGAGATCGGAGGTAATCAGAATATCGCCCAGAAGTGATTTCGTCTTACAGGGAAAGGGCGTGTACCGGCGGCGTGTCGAGCACACGGATGCGAGCGGCAAACAACCGCCGCGCCGCCATCACCACCGGATGATCATGGTGTGATCGTTGGTCTCCTGACTCTCCTGACAACTGTATCTTTTTTGTTCCCGCTCATACATCACAGCAGGACACTACCGCGTCAATAAATAAATAGCACAATAAAGCAAACAAATACAATGAAGCAATCACGAGCAACACATTACGACTCCCCAAATCTGTGCATTCTGTTAATACCATTTACGCAATTAATAATTCAGAATGCACTAAGTGGGTAATAAGGGTAAACCGGGGGCAGAGTCAACTTCTGCGGTCATGCACGTCTAAATTGAGACAGCTGTACTTTCACTCTAGTGTGACTCGCTGACTTTTGACATCCTTTTATTCTCTCCATCTGGGAGCGAGCTGAATGGGATCTGCAGTGTGCAGCTTTTGTTGGCGATGGCGCCGCGGGATATCAAAACATATCATAACGAAACACTAAGGAGGCGACAATAAAAAAGCTACCTCGATATTTTATCGTGCGCGCATGGCGGATCCTCTGCCCCTATTCCGCTTGCCAAAAGCACCTAAATAGATACGTATATCACGGCGGAAACTTTTCTTTCCTTGTGTCGAGCCATTCAGGAGCGTAATTCTAAACCACAGTCAGGGGTAACATTAATCTAAATATTGTTAGGCTCCTCTAGTTTTTCACTGGTGCAAATGAAAGAGATGTTTGGAAATGTCAGCTCTAATACGACAATGTGTGAATTCCATTCATGTGTGTCTTTTGTCTGCTGCATTGCTTTGGGAGCGGAAGAAGAGTGCTAAAGCTATTAGGCTATAAACATCATTATCTGGGTGGACATAAATTGTGCGTGGATGGCAGATTTCATCTTAAGAAGTTTTTCAGATGGATCGTTAAACGATTATTAAGATGAAGGAAGTCTAGTCGAGTGTTTGGAAGTTGCATGTCATTTTCTAGACGGAAAACACCTTTGTGAAGGCTCTTGTAGGACCACACAGAAGAGGGTGTTGTTACTTACGTGAATAAATCTGGTAACATGCTGGACACAACTTGGTATTTAAGAGTAAAAGGCAAATCATCGGATGCGTCGTTACGCAGTCTACTTCTTCAAACAATAATGGTCATGACTTATTATGTTAACTTCTCTGTACTTGTCTGAAATATTTGCTTTAAGAATTACTCTATTCTGCACCAACAAAAAAAAACATTAAGTACTAGAAATAAAGCTAAAAATGCAATTTACATTTGAAAAGCGGCGCACAATCCTCTAGCTTTTTTGCGTTCGTTATCGTCACTCGTCGCCATTGTCGCCAACTGCGCAAACACAAGCTCACGAATAAAAGTAGCGCAAAAGTGTTGACAATTAAGCGCAACAACACACCGAATGGGTCCGGTCGAGTGGTACTGAATGTGCATCCAGTTGAATGTAGAACATTCGCAAATGTTATTTTACGTTCTCCGACGCTGGCGAATTTTTTCCCGTCGGCGCGAATAAAAGAAATTGCTTTTAATAATGTAATTATACGCCTGTAGAAAGCGCTGCCGCTGGAAGACAGCGGTGGTGGCGGCAGCAAAATTTCCATGTCGCAGGCCGAGGGGCGGGCGCGGCACATCTCTTCTGTGGGTCCTGCGTCAAACGTTGCTTCGGGGATGGGCGTGGGGCGGTCGTCGTTAAGTACTATGCTGTGACAACAACCGTTACAATGGAACGACATCATCTCCGCCGCCGTCGTCGTCGCACGGTGGTGAATTAGCTGCCTCTGTGCGCTGTTGTTGCTTGGTAGACGGCTGGCTTTCTTTAGCCACCGCCGAAAATGTTAACTTTTTATTCCGGCTGTAAACTTTGTAATACTGTTTCTAAATTAAAAACCGGGATTATGGTGGAAAATATTGCGTCTTTTATGATGTGTACGAGTATTTCGCTCGTACCCTCTTTCACCCTTGTAACACAAATACAGGATGACACAAAATATAACAAAGACAACTCTCTATACTAAAAATAACAAAAATCAATTGTTTCATTATAAAACTAATTGCAAGACATGAAAATAAACCAACAAATGCAATAAATGTAGATTGGGTTGCATATAATCCATTTTAAACAAATACCCTGTAAACTGAAAGTAATAGGTAGTCTGCACCCTAAAATAACATCCCTACACTTTCAACATCTCCAACGTTGTATTTCAATGTGTATTCATACATTATTACGTTTTTCGTTTTTCATGAATAAATCAAGTAAGATACATCGGTCCTAAAGTTACCTTCCTTGCTCAAGGATGTGAAACAAGAATTTTTGATATTTTATTGCGCATATTTAATTTAGTAGCTAACCTGGGGTAAAAGATGCAAATGAACGTGAATGGATGCTGATTACGCCGGCGTCTGAATAGATAACACAAAAAACAGTTGTCGCAACAGGCTACACCGGCAACATGGTCGTGACCTGCGAGCGTAATTCGGTTTATTGTCATCATCAGCCACCGTCCGCGAGGGAAGATGTAGGTGGATAATTAAAATTGCAAATGCAAGCAAGAAAGAAACACTAATGGCCAATCTTGCTTTGCATAATGTTTTCATTCTATTTCTGGCTTCTTAGACTTCTTAGACCTTGCAACTGAACTGGTACAAATGTAAAACTAAATCTTTTTTGATAAGACACAGATTTTTCTTGCGTAAATGTGATCATCATAATGAGAATTCAGATACAAATTTATAAGTGTAAGAAATAGCTGAGCTGTTAAGCTGGGAGATGATTTTTCCGATGGGCGGATTTCCAAATTTATGTCAGCTATTTTTTTCGCGCTTGGTTGAGGTTTCCTTAGTCTGGGTGGTTGCTGAATTGATATGATAGTCCTGTGGCGGCGCCCTCGAAGCTCCCAGAGGTGATCGTGAAATATCATTGTTTGATACCGAACGCGCAAAACGCTAAACAACCCTCCAACATTGAGTGAAAGTGGATAGCGGAGATGTTTATATTTCACTTGAGTTTAGCAAGAATTCAACTGCTTACCGAGCTCCCCTATTGGACACTTCCACTTCCCATCAAAGAGTTCACTTTTTAATCCTTGACATTCATGATTAAGTGACGCATTTGATTCCTGGGTTTAATGATGATTTAATTGTACATTAAGTAGAAGCGCAGACTTGACGCGGATCACTTTCGGGCGGCTGCAAATTCATCATTGCATATTTGACATATTTTAGAGGGTGACGCCGTGAGAGGATAACGTTTGCAAACATCGAGACAAAGCAAAGCCGCGTGCGTGTTGGGAAGCTGGATGTGTGTTGTGTGCATACACAGGTCAAATGCGGGGGATACGCAGATGATTAATACACAAAGAGCAATAGGCATCGAGATTACTCGAGTCATCGGTTTGCTTACAACGAGGAACAAGCCAGGCGTACATGGAGAGTACACCGATATGCATTTGCTCGGTGCCTAGATGTGTGCCAACCCCTAGATTGGTCGTAATGTTCGAACTTACTGGGCAATAGGGCCGTGGATATACATACAGATCACTTAAATTAAATCCATGATTATCATAGCATTCAATGTACGTGGTGCAGGGTGAATGATTAGAATGAAAGTTTTCACAGGATATCTGTCGAAGTGGGAAATGATCGGGAATTAAACATTTGCTTATTTTGATATCCTAATAATATATTTCCTTTTCCACCCTCTAGGTAAGAAGGTATTTCAAGCAAGAGTTGATTAAACGTATAAAAGCATAATTTTCATTTTCAATTAAGCCGAACCGATAATAAAAGATCCTTCACGTTGGCAGTGTGATCTCGTAAAGTAATGCGGCCACCGATGCGCCGATGGGGAGATGGCATGAAGTGGCAGCCAATGACGGACGGACGTGCGTGGCATTCAATTAATAAGTCGCTCGACGCTCGCGAGCTAATCCCGGACCCGTGCGCGTCCCACGGGAACCCCCGCTCGCCGCCGCCAGCGCCAAACTGACTATCATTATTATGTAGATCACACTTTGATCCGTTTGTTTCAAGGGTCAAACTCGATACACACAATATTCGTAGATAATGCCCGAGATTTTCAACACTGTGTTTGGTTCCAAATTGCCATCAACTGTACCCTTTATCAAAGCTTGCGGTTGAAAAGCAGAAATTGACACACTGTATGCGGGATGGGTGGACAGGGTGGAGGGTCGGATGGACTGGTACACATGATGGGACTTCAGATTTAAGCTCGTATTCGTATACACATACATTTTGTTAGGCAATAAACATTCAAAGCCGTTTTCAATTAAATTCAATCCGACGCTCAAAAATGACTGACGCTTGCCATCTATATGCTGATATGGCGATCGAAAGCTGGGTTTATTTTGACGCAGAGCGAAGGCGCCGGGTTGTTGAGAAATTAACATAACTATGACAGTGACAGTTGATGAATAAAGTGAATATCGCCGTTAAAGATGTTACGCAGTTCTGTTGTGACCATTGCCATTGAATGTGCGGATTTTATCAGTGCCAATTTCAGGACTGCATATGACGCATCTGGTTGTTGCAAAACAGTTTAAAACGGATCAATTACGCGGCGACAGTTTTTGATCGCCATTTGTCTCGCAGTCGCAGGCTGTGCGCACTTTTTGGTTGTCTTTTTTGGGCGCGTTGCACGTCTCGTCTGCCTTTCGTACACGTATTGGCCTAACTAATGATAAAATCGATGGGACGCATAGGACGCCAGTCTCCGCCGCCGCAAACGTGAAGGGCGCGCTGAAATACTATTTTTCTAATTACTGTGCTCGGGTTGGCGGCGGCGGCGGCGGCGGCGACCGCGACAGCGGTAGAGCGCGCGCGCTTTGACGATACGTGCGGTCATTTAATTAGCGATCGGTGGCCATGTTTAAATATATCGGTGGCGGCGGCCGCGTGTCAGATGCACATCAAAAAGCTGCATTTCGCCCCGCCTATAGCCGAAGAGTTGGGCACATTAATGTAACGAGCACCAAGGCCGCTCGGCCCCTGCGCGTAGGTGGAGCGTTTAATTAGTTGATTTAATTAAAGCGCGACGTCACGTGACATGCGCACGTTTCGAAGGATATTTTCGATCCAGCTTGCGATCGAAGTCTTGAGCAAACAAATTTAATTTGCGTTGTGTTGAGCTGCACATAAAGAGGTGCTGACACTGCGAGAAAGGAAACAAACACAAGATGCGAGACTTGCAAACATTGATAATATGATTTTGAAATTGGATTAAACTTGCCCATGTTTGATTAAAATAAATTTAATTTATAGAAATTTACATTGAACAGTATATTAATATTCTCTACCACATCCTATTCATATTTTCGTGTATAAAAGGTTGCCTGGCTTTGTACAATATTCCAGGTGTGCTTGCACGAGTTAGAATGTTTTATTTCTGATAAGCCTACGGTATTTTTTAAACTTTTTTATCGCCTGACTGTCTTATCACCAGCATGCGTGACTAGTTTTTCTAAGGTTGTCTAGACTACGCACATTCAGTGTCTAACAAGTCGCGGCCGCGTTAGCATGAATTGCATAAATTTCAGTGTGTGTAATGATTTCAAGTAGTGAGTAGCTAGTGAAAGCAATAAACATTCGCAAAAAGGTATAAGAGACTTTCCGCAATTTGTTGCCGTTCAGGTCCATACTGCTGCATCTTTAAGGTTAGCTCTCTTTTTGATTGAATTCTAATTGAAAAATTAGACATTAATTTCAATAAAACACTGCACACTTTACGAGCCAAAACGAAGGCGACTATAAATGACGAAATAAATCCACTGCAACATCAAAGCCATGTTTATAAATAAATGCCAAACGAAGAGAATCCGCATTTTATGTGGCTTTCCTCGGCCGGCGCAAACACGGCATTTGCTCGTGGTACTTGCAGGCGTGTATTGGATGTTGTTCGTATTACTAGACAAAGAGATTTATACGCGCTGGTGTAAACCTATAAATCATTAATGGTGGTATCGCTCGCTGCGCTCCTCTCAAGCGGCACTTAACTATATTAAGCATATTTAAAACAGACTGCCTCTAAAACAAACACCACCATAGGCTTATTCTCGATTTATTTCTTTTTAATGCACCTAAATGCGTGGTAAAGTATACGATTATGGCTGGAGTGATTTCTCGCCCTTTTTTGTCACACGCTGCATGTTGGCTCATTCAATTGCCACTTAACCTTTGCGGGGCACGTAAGCAATATCGGCGTTATTTATTGCTTATTTGTTGACTTTGTTTTCAATACGAGATGTGACAAGCGTCTACACGCTGTCTATTTAACTATTTATTTATTATGCGTGAGAGTTTATCGCCAGTTTACGAGAGTGACAATCCTTCTTGCGTGTGGGACTGAGAATATAATTAAATTGTCTACCGCGTTGACGACTTGATGTTTGTGCATCGTAATCTTCGACGATGATGTGAACAAATATTTGACATGGTCAATTTGGCCGCCAGCAAGAGCGCGCACAATCTCGACGCAGTCAAAAACTTTTCAAATTTAAGTGGCAATCAAACTTTATAAGTCCGTCACTTATCAAACCGGACTCTTTGTTAAGCGTTGACTTGAAAGTTGACATAGAGCTATTCGAAAATGTTTTTGTTGCAACAAGTCAATTTTTAATTGATTTTCGTTCAAAAACCTCTCGTTAGAGATTAATTTATGTACAATCCGCTAGGCTGCGCTGCATTATTTTAAACTCGAGTTAAATTTTGAAAATGCTCCGAATAATAAAAGCGCTTTGATTGAATCCGAGGCGTTTGTTCGTTGATTCAAGGAGGATGAAACTTTGCGGTTGACGGGTGCACACCGGCTCTCTTTGCGACATTAATTAAGAATATAAACCCCCGTCGATGGTCGCGCTCTCTCGGTAGATAGATAAAGCCGACAGGTTTTTTTTCTGGCGCGTCGCGCCGATGAAAGACGGGCTAATTGAGAAACAATAATTTATTCAAACTTAACGATGCCGATGCTCAGCCCTTATCTTCATCTATTATTGCTAATGACACTCTGAGGAACTTTCCACTCTTTTCATTCAGCAGTGAGCAGATAGCGGCGCACGTTAATCCACAAATGTCCAATTGTTGTCGATGGCTGCACAATTCGGTGTCTCGCGGTAAAAAGCAACCAGGCATTTTTTGTCTGCCCACCGCCAGCATTAATTTGCAAGGATGCGCTTTATTGGAAAATCTCCGCAAAGACATTTGAGTAAAGAAAATTAACGGGCGCAATTAGTGCCTTCGTTTTCTTTAGGAACTTAATTTAGTGTGAAACTAATGGTTGCATTATGATCCGGCGAGTGAGGAGACGGCAGGTCTGGATACAATATAACGATGGCATATATTTTTTATTCGCTCACGTGATGGTCTTATCGCTTGTCGTTTTTTGTTTTTGCGCAGCGCAGTTTCTTGGCGCGCGCATTATGCCATCATAAATAAACATGAATTACATGGTAAAACACGAAGGACTCGCCGAGTCGTTGTTGGCCATTTTTGTGCGCGAGGCGGCGTGTGGGTTGCTCCCACGCAAACGATAAAAGCCGATAAGTGATATCAACGAACGAATGTGAGCCAACAGCTTGCATTGTGCCACGAGGGGTTGCTAACCCTACTAACAATGCACGCGACATGCTTCTCGATGTTGTTTGTTCTCTTGTTATTGTGTACGAAACGCGCAAGATATTGTTGTTCAACATGCGCTGGATGAATAAAAATGCGAGCCTGCTTTAGAATTAATCACCTAATATCTGTTTACCGACTATACGACTTATGATTATGAATAGCGGCGGATTTATTTATTCCTGTCTGTGCTATTTATTACTATAGTTAGAGTTCATGTCTCTAACATCAGCCAAATCAATTTCATTCAATGTGAGCCTTCCTTTTTTCTTTAACGGTGAATTGGCACGTTAAGTGTAAATAAATGCCAACTATGGTTGTACATGTTTGCATACAGTTTACATTCTGTCAATAAAATTTGTATTAAATACCATTATATAGGATTTAATCCACACGCTTAGCAACGTTATAATAGGAAGTGTAGCAAATCATATAATGGCTTCGATTAGTTATTATAAACCGTATTTAGGCATTTTAATAGATGGAATAGTAGAAATACATTTAATGTTTTCGTGATTGTAACAGTATTATCTAAACTTTGCTTTTGTTTTATATTGAATACAATCCAAACAACAATTATAATAATATATTTGGAGATTACAACAGGAAAAGAAAATAGTATTAACAATATTGAATTGTGTAAGCAATCTTCAAGGTGAAAATTAAAATATTAAATTATTAAGCAACATAATTTCGAACTCTTGTTGTGACAATTTTTCATGTTGCTCAACAATGTTGATTATGCGCTTGTATAATAGGCTAGCAATAAATAAAGTTAATTCTAAGGTGACGTCTTACATCTGCTCGCTTGCTGCTTTCCACTCTCGGAAAGGCCATAAATCGCACGAAGGGATTTGTTAAACTTTAGACACCAGGCAAATATATATTAAAAATCCTGCTGATCATTAATCCCGGTCGTCTCGACCCGACTCATGCTCTCGCGCTAATCCGAAATCGCGCTTTCCAGCTCAAGTCAATTTCACCGCGTATTCGCAATTGTTGTTTGCATAGGTAACGCTCTCCAACGCCGATTCCATCAAGACACCGTTCGCGCGCGCGCGCATCGTGATTTATTGTTTAATTAAGCTTGTCTTACGCGATGTGTTCATTTGTTTCGGAAACAGATTGCCAGCCTTTTGTGCGCATAAACGCTGCCATCCCGTGCAGACGCCGAGGAGAACATTTCGACAATGCCGCAAGGACAATGCCATTATCTCGCGCAGGCGACGCGGTCCATTATGCGACAATTATGCGTTTCCTAGTCGAAACTAGGCGCGCTGCTCTGGCGCGAGCATATAAACAAATGGCTATAGAGTCGGGCTCGACTAATCTAGATGGAAAACCAGCACGGCGCTTCTGACATTTACATATGTAGCTAAAGTTGCGGGAACAAAACGTCTTTTCATTTTCGCCTGTTTTGTTACCACTAAATGTTTGAACCTTTCTTTTGTTGCTAGCTCAAGCTCGAAGCTCTATTTGATGTAGGTGGCGCTGTCCATTCATCAAGCTGCTTGTAATTTAGTTCACCTTGGCGGCCATTGCCGCATCAGCGGATTACCTATGTGCACAGGTTAAATAACTCTCTAATAAATATCGAGTTTCAAACGAGGAACGCCGCCGTCTCAAAAGCCTCCATTATCCGCTTTGGCCGTGACTGTGTACTTATTTAATAAAACGTCTCTAGTATCTTGTCGAACATCATGGCGTTCAAATAAAACAAGAGGCGACGCAAACACACTCGTAAAAAGAGACGATAGCCACAGACCGAAATTGAATTTTATACCGCGCCGGTCGTGCTTGAAAAGGCGCTCGGAAAACAAGGAAAAAACTTCTTTGTTCTAGCGGTGCAGATAGACATCGCTTAAGTCGCTTAAATCTGAAATTATATCAAGTAGCAAGCAGGGGCGCTCGTCTAAATCTCGACTTCTTTTCTCCCGCGACGTCAATAATATCCAGATGTAATCTCTTTAAGCGTGATATACTTTTGGGCCTTAGAATTGCAGGTCGCTGCTGTTTTGTTCGCCGTTGTTGGGAGAAACTTTTCTCAAAGTAAAAAATGTTGCTGGCACGATGCTTGAAAGGAAATTGAACAAAAGATGTGACATCAAATTCTTCAAAGGATTATGGTTTTGCCTCCGCAAGCTGAGTTTTTAATGCCGTGGTCGGATTGTAAAAATAACATCTTTTGAGCTACATGTACGCGAAGTCGTGTTTGTGTCTTTTGTCGTCCGGGTCAAAGTGGAGATACACGACAATAATCCACTTCGAGATGGTACATGACGTAGGGAGAGAGCAAAAAAAAAAACTAAGCCACGATGTGAATCAGCCATCTACAAATTTATAGTGATTATTTAGAAAAATATTTTCCTAAATTACAAAAACTTTGATTTTCCGGGAAAATGCGAAATATATCATGTACATGTACTTCTTAAATATGTTTTCTACTTGGTGAGATTGAGAATGGTCATTGCTTCGTTCTATTAAAATTATTTAAACTATAGCTTCTATGCATTAAATAAATAATTTTACATCATTTACGACAACAAACATCTCAAGAAACGTGACTTGAACGTAGATGTAGAATTAGCTGTTTATTATGCAAATTTCCAGCAAAACACATGTTTTAACATAAAAGTTTCGTACACACTTCATTCCTCACCTTGGAGCGTCAATAAATCAAAAGCCAGCACAATTATTCTAAACCAAAGTAACATTTGAATTACAATACTCTCATAAAGCGTCTTAAATCCTTTCAAATCAATGACATTTCACAAGACAAATATTATTTCAACACCTCCTAAATATCTCCTTCTAGCGTATTTCCCCGTGACAATATGACAATCATCTGTCTACTTCAATACTGAAGAATCTTCTCCTCGGTTGAGGAAACTCAAGATAAACAATCGCGGAATGCACGGGGCGTAAGGTCACGTGTCTCGTTTGAGGTTAAGCGGTAATAAATAGCCTCTTGTAAAAATACTTCTGCACGTAGAGCAGATCATTCTGAAATGTTTATTTAGCACCGAAAATAGTCTCGCTCCATTGAGCGTCTCTCATCTCATCGCAGCTATTGTACGGCTCATTAATTCATTAGGAAATCGCCTCCAGAGACGGACGAATTTTCGATAATTTCATAAAAAGCGCTCGGCGGCTCACTTAAACGCCAATAACTTATATTTACGGATGATAATCCCGACAATTGGGTGATGCGCGGCTGGCTGCACACGCGCTTCATTAATGACCGCCGCGAGATTCATTAGCATTAAAGTTTGACATCTTTATTCTACCCTTGATTGTCTGCGATCCACCGCGACGGGTTTATCACGAAAATCGTGGAATGCTTTTAATTTGACGGCGATTCCGGTATGATTTACGAGCGGTTTAAGATGCTTTAAATAGACGCCGAACGGCGGGTTCTTCAGACGGAAGATAACACCGCTCTATAAGCAATAAATTGTTTTCACACATTATGGAAGCGTGATGACGGCTGGTGCTCAGTGCGGACTAATATTTATATTAAACTGTGTCGTCGCGGATGAGTAAATGCGCATAAATTGCTGATTTTAGTGCTGAGCCGCGCGTTTATTGCGTGATGAGTGGAGACAAATCAGTGTCGGGCTAAAAATAGAAGCTGACAAAACAAATGAAAGGCGCTTTTCTTCAAGTTTGATGTGTTGATAGTCGAAGGAATAACAGCGAAATGATGCATTATTTTTCTGCAGATAGTGTTCTTTTATCGTTTGATTTGTAAACTCAGATGTTGATTCGCTCAGTGTGCGCGGTCGCGGCCGTTATGGGGGGAAAACGCGCCCGCGCGCGCCCATAAACGCAATCGTAAAAGCGGCAATTTCAAATTCAATTATCTAAAAATTGTGTTCCGAAGTACACGCCTCTCATTTCTATGCGCTCGCGAAGGGCGCGACGAAACGACCGATATGACATTCTTGTGGGGTCGTAAAGCAAAAGATATTGAAAAGTTGGACATACTCGAGCGTTAATAACGCCACGCATGCTCCATAATCCCGCAATTACAGAATTTGCTAGTTCATCCGAAACGCTGCTTGAAACGCTAATGAAGCGATTTACATGGACTAACACGCCAAGACAAGTCATCAACGCTTGCTCGCCGTTTAATAATGATAATAATAACGTCGCAGCGTCTGCTATTTAGACGTGCTGCGCGTCGTGCTGAAATATCGCGCTCGAAACTAACCAAGAAGCATACCCTCAATTTGATCACTTTCCTGGCTGGTGTGCGGTGTTTTGTGCGGTCCGGAGCTGAATTAAATTGTTTGCCATTGCGCGCGAGGAAGGTATTCTTAAATATCATTAAGTGAAGTCGATCGTAAACAGGAGCTGGAGTGTTTCTTTTCGCTTCCTTTCGGGGGTTTTGTGAGAATGCAAGAAAGGGGATGGTGGCACGAGGGCGAAATAATACCTTGCGTCACTTTTCCCAACTCGCTAAGTAAGCATCTCGCAGCGCCCGCATTTGGTTTGCTTCTTCATCGGTTTCATCGCTCGCCGGCGGATTACCATCGCATTTAAATAAATACATAAATATTACATCACCGAATTGTGTATAATTAAATTCGAAGAGTGCAGCAAGAGGGCTGAGGGTGGTTCTAGCGAAAGCCGCTTTTCGGGAATGCTAATTTGCGGCTGATTGTAATAGATGTTACCCGCAAATCTGCTCGTATGCGCGCGCTTTCTCTCTTTGGCGTCGCTTTGCGCTGAGAATCTCTCGGTATTGTTATTATCAAAGCACGCGGTGCGAAAATGTGATAAAACTGCGGCGGAGGGATTAAACTCGTCGCTTTTTATGAGATTGCAAATGTAAACGGCTCCTATTTGTATTTAATCGAAATTATCTTCATCGGATGACTAATCGAGGAATTTCTAGGGTGGAGACGGCCATTTTGTCGCGTGTTGTTCTAAGGTTTGCAGAAAGACACTGAAGTGTAATATTCTCTGGCCTGCCGTGGAATGTTTCAGTGTAAAGAAATCGCAAAGAAGGAAATCATGGCTTGTAATGTAAAAATGCAGACGAGCATGTGGCGTCACCATGCAGCGGCGGCCATCTTGCATTCAGGTACACTCTTGCGCCGGGCGCCTTGTTAACACGTCATTTTTTGTCCGCGTGCTGCTTTGTTTCACCTGGTTTCACCGCTGCGAACAGGTTTCCCACCGGCGAGGAGTGGTTGCCACGGCGCGCCGGCCCCGCCTTTGCATCGGCGGCCGAAATCGAGTTGGCCGGCTTAATCGAAGCTTGTTAGCGTTTTCAATGTGCTTGCTTGTGCTCGTGTGCGCAACGTCTGCTTAACGGGCAATGACATAACCTTTGAGGTGCTCATCATGGCAGCACGACAAGCATCTCATCCCTGAAATATTGCGCCACCATGTCGCGTTTTCCGTTTTCAGTTCAAGACCAAGTGGTTAATAAGCACTCGTACTCATTACGCACGTGCTTCTGCACAAATCTCGACAAGGAGACATTAAATTTAATTCGATCTGGTCTAGCGCTAATGTTTCATGCTGGTGGATGCCTTTGATCAATCTTTATTTGTTTCTTGTTTTATACGCCCATAAAACAATGCAGCTGTCCATGTGCGAAACCATGCGAATTGCAACAATTTCTCGCTATCGCACCGCGAGCAAGCTTATCATGCGACTGCTGCATTTTATTGCGCGCATAAATTTTTATTTTAATACGCGTACATCATCTCCATCCACTGGGATAAGTGGGCACATAACATCTTTGAGTACTACTTAAAGTAATTCTTTATGGCTTGTTTCATGAGTAATTAATTTTTCAAACGGCAAGCGGTGACTTTTTTACACGGAACGCTAAGAAATTATCATCTTTGTGTGTTATGCGCGATGATATTGCGGCAATAACAATATAAACTGTAGCGCATTCATACTTGGAGTGCGTAATTTATCGCCATTTTGTACGATATCAACACCTGTGGGATTACATCTTATGGCGGTGCGCATAAAACAGCTACCTGTTATTGCCTCGTTCATTTATTGCTCTTAATTTTTATTTATTCTCCGCATAATTGCCTTCAAAGATCAGAAACTAATGAATACTCGGTTTCACTGCTTGCCGTGCGTCCCAGCAGCATTAAATAAATAAAGCGTCAATTAAACTAGAAATGTTTATCGATTTGATAAGAGCGCCGGACATTAACGTATGCTATAATGTTTTAATGGCCCATCAAAAGAACGTGATGATGCTTTGTGTTTGTAAACGGGTTGTTGTATGTTCGTACTATTTCAACCGCCATCTCCCTCGGAGAATGCTCTGCTGGAGGAATGAAATATTTATCCGAGTTACGAGCAAATGATTAAATGTTGTCCATAAATTCAATCGGTCATAGTTTGCAAATCGGCATTGTAGGTACAAATCGAAAAACGCAGCGTCCAGCACGTTAATAAATTTTTTCGCCTGCATTGTGTAAGTGACAGACAGCGCGGCGAAATTGAAATTTCCGTCGTGTTGAACGTACTGCAATTACGCAGTGCGCCTGGTGATAACAAGCGGCAATAAATTTTTCGCAATGACTACTTTTACAGCGCGCATTACCAGCCAGCGCGCCGCCAAGCCCGCCAACTATCCGATAAAAACGTGTTCGTAATTCATGCAAAAAGGTCCGTCGTTAAAAATTTCAAGTGCTCTTGATGCGATGGCGCTGCAATCGAGCCTACTATTAGCCCACCAGAGACAGGGCGAGCAGATGCTGAAAATTGTCAATTTAATCATTTCGTACATGTCCAGTTGTTAGGTATTTTCGACCAGGTAAACCAGCACGAGGAGATAGTCCGCCATCATTATCGCGGTTGTCTTGTTGTTTTCGTTTCTGCCCGCCCATTTTATTTGTTTTCCCGCGATAAGCTTTTATTGAAAGGAACACAATTTGTTATCGATTTTAATCCACTATAAATTATAAACGACGGTGATTACACGACGCTAAAAGGTCTCCTAAATGTTGGACGTTCGTGAGCGACGAACGTCATGCCATCGAGAATATAAAAATCTTTTAATTATTTCTTATCTCTTAGTAGTATCCTTGCGTCGACTAAAAGTAAAATAGCTGGCATTCTGAACAAAACTTTTATTACAGTCGTATTTTTCTCCACCGCGATGGATCCGCTTGCCCTCAGGCAGTTCAATGGGCGCTTGAATTCGGACGCCGTAAAAAAGCGTCAGCGCCGCGCCGGTAACCCCGCATCGTGGATGTTACCGTGCGTTGTCAACGATGCCCATCGAAATCATTTAGTTGTTAAAGGTGTTATAATTGGTCTAAACACGATCCCTGGCGTCAGCCTGCCCAGACGGCAGTCTCGCTGGGCTGCAAGCGCCACGAACCGTGTGAGATCAGATCGGACTGCTTTACATTCGTCCACTCGTCTTCAGCGCCTTCTTAGTTGGCTGCGGCAGACGCTCTCATTCAGATTCCGATTCGGAGTCTCATTGTGCTTGTTATTCTGTTATTGTTTCGGATAGCATGTAGGTCTCGAGGATGCGGAGCGCAACAAGAGCAGCACATTCTTAGTGCCCGTGTTGGATGAGTACCGGTTTTTCGTTATCGCCTACGCGCCCAACAAGCATCCAACGAGCAGATAATAGCGAAGGCGAAACGCAGCAAAAGCCGAAAATAAAATCAAATAACAACTGGCGACAACACGAACGGTTAAATTTAAACTGGACTAGACTGGACTGAACACGACATCATACATCATTGTTTGAGTTGAGAGGAAATCTGATTGGGATTTTCACTTGCGAACAAGAGAATCCCAACATGGTCGAAAATATTCAAAAATTTTGCAAATATCTATCTTGTGTATTTTTATAGATAATTTCCTAACTAATCAAATTTAATTTGTTTTGACTTTAATTGATAATTGATGTCACTCTAATATCCCGAACGGAAAATATAATTACAATTTCCATAAACTGCTAGCGCAGACGATTTAAGTTCAAGTTTAATTTTAATGCAAATAACTCAAACATTTGTGGCACATATGAATAGACGAGCATAATTATAAATATGTTCACGTATTCGCTGAGAGCAATGCAAATTTTTATTGCGCGACATTATGCTGCGAATTAAACACGTTGCTGTTGATAATCTAACGCGAGATGGTGAAGTTCACATTTGTACCGACAGTCATGCGCGCAAATCCAGTAGCGAAAGAAGTGCGAGCGCCGCATGTGGAATGATAACTTATGAATATGGTTATTACGAATGTAAAATTCATGCGAATGCAATTTTGCAAGGAGCGCCGTCGTCGGCGACTTCATTTTACAGCGCGAACACATGTCTCGCGAACGGTGGAAACGACGTTTTTGGATAGAGGGCTGAAGGCGGCGGCGGATGCAAATAGAGTTTTCTCGTGTGCTGGAACGCGGCAATGCGGCACTAAACGCGCGCATAATTTGCAAAAGTCACACTGCACACGCTCACACACGCCGAGCATTTTAAATACACGCTGTAAATTCCGAATTGTTTCTCACAACGAACTGCAAAACGTTGGATTTGATATCGGCTGCAGAAGGAAATTAAATCCAGCATAATATTGCTTGGCAAATAAGAGAAATAAAATTTCAAACTATAAGGATATTTTGAAGGTTATTAGCCTATGCTCTGCTTCAAAGATTGATCATCATAGCTATTTTTATCTACATGGCAATTGGCGCTTTCTGCACATCCCTGACAGTCGTCGGCGACTTAATTCGGGTGTACGTCGCGCCCGGAAAACAGTTCGGATAACAAGTGCGCTCATCGCCGTCACAGTAATGGGAATTAGTGTCCGATGCAGAATGATTGACGAGGAGTCTCTGCGTGCCGACGCTGGAGACGCTGATCGACGACGCTAATGTCGACGCGCTGCCGCCTCCGTCGGCCGAGCGCGCTTTTGTACATCGCATAGAAAACGTGTACGAACCGTCGTAAAATATATTGAGATTGCTGTTTACACCTGTTTTCCAAGACCACTGAACCGCTTTATCACGTCTTGTCGCGGATTATTTTTTCGTCGGCGGCGGTTGGCACCGCAGCGCAAACAATTAACGAGCCCTGGAGTGATTTGTTACTGCACAAATTCCACTCGTGTAGCGAAATTAAGAATAAGTTGTACGCCGGCGAGACATGTGCATGTGCATAATGTGTGCTCAAGTGACTTGGAATATTAATATCGCCGTTGAAATCTAGATAGTCCAAGGAATTAACTAATTATAACAAACAATATTAATTTAAGCAGCTGATGTAATCTTCTGGAAAGTGTTAGTTGAATTGAATTGAAAAGTTTGTTTTCTCTTTTTATTTGGCCTGGAAAAAGGGTTGTAAAATGTTTACTTTTAAGAACAAAAGATCCGCGAGCTGGTTTGTTAAAACTGTTAACGAATTTGAAAATCTCTTTTTTAAAAGTCGCAAACTTTGCCTCCCGAAATTCGATAGAACTTGGCATTCAACAACGAGGGTGAAGCGCTATAAAAATTAAGCCAGCACCGCAGCAGCGTGCGGCCGCGGTTGTGGCAAAAGCGGCCCCAATGGCGGCGGCGGTGGCGAGCGTTCATTACCAAAGCCGCATAACTATACAAAGCCATAAAAAAGTGCGCTCCTGCATTTCAGGGTGGCGCTATGCCACACCGTCATAATATTCGCCGCTCCCGCAGTGTTAATCTCGGAAAGTAAAACTTATGCAAACGAGGTTTAGTTCTAGTTCTGGTTCTAGCTCTACAAGAAGCGTAATTTTGAAATTTCCAACTGTAACGCACATTTTTTCTCGATTGGGATGATGTTGGGGGATGTTAAATGATGTGAACTGCCAACTACTAATTTGCTCACTTTTAATAAGAAATTGTCAAGTACTAAGTCGTCATTAGCTTAACCCTTGAATTGGCTTTGGGTGGGTGCATCATCAATCAACCGAAATCGCGCCTTGGCGGTTTAATGAACTCCGGCAATGGCGGCGCTGGCGCCAACTGGCGGCGCTGGCGCCAACTGGCGGCACCGCGTCTTGAAGCGGTGATATCGATACCTCGAGATGCCTATCGCGGGCGAGATAAATTCAAAACATGAAAAACACATTCGAATGCCGATGCTGATGCACCTGCCCTCGAGCATAAAAAACAGCTTCAATGGTACTACCACGACTCGTTCCGCAGAGTGCAACAGAGTTGGATGATCAAAGCGGAGAATCGAAAAAAGCTGTGATCGAAAAGGAAGACGATGACACTCGCCGGGAAAGAAAAAGAGTTTTAGGACGCTTTGCTCTTGGTATAGAAGACAAAGGGGGAGATTTACGAGTGGTCGCTTCCTCTAATGGGTGGCGCGTCTCTGCTTAATTACATCACCACCTTGGCCGCGCGGTACACACAAAGTGGACGATAAATAAAAGAAACACCACATTTTTTTCCTACATCAACACACAATTCAACTTTATATGCGATAGGATTATAGAGGTCACTACTTACGACATTCTTCCAGCCACCTTCTTCGCGCAACTAGACAGTGGGCAATAATCCTATGTGGGTATAATATGCGCGTTTTACTATTACAAGTATTTACTATTATCAGGTAGCGAGCGGGAATTTCACGAAGAGAGACATAACATAAACAATGTTCCGCGCCGTTTGCGGTCCGCGCACCGTCGATAACTAGCCGAGTATATTCATAAATCGCAAACGAGGCGTTCGATGCATGCGGCGATTCATGTGCCGATGAGATCCACGGTTGATTAGGATCGAATTCGTTTGGTACTATTTTGTCTCATGCCGAGTGTGTGCACTTTGAGAGCTACCCGTGGTACATGTGTAGAAATGCGAGCGCTCCGTACATCTTCGCTGCGGATGATAAGATGCGGATGATAACGCTTGCCAAAGCTATGATACTGCGCGATTGTAAACGCTTGCATTCTTTGGCGTGTGCATTCGTCCTCTGGAAGACAACGGCGAGTCGTGATCGCCACGACCTCTGATGTCACGCAAACCTATAAACTAAAGGCGTCGTTTTGCCTCCTTATCAGTCTGTATCTTTCGCGCTCTGTATAAATACTACAAGTCACAGGGTGCTAGGTGGACGCCTCTCAGAAATGCCGTTTTTCGACTCTTTTCACGCAGAATGGATATCAGAAACTCACAAAACCGTAGATAAATATCAAAGTTATTTAAGATAGTGCCCGATGCGTTTATTACGTTTTCCTAAGATGAGTTACGAGCGATGCTAATTTGTGGCCTCTTTGTAGTCCATGTGTAATTTATGTAACGGCGCACATCAAGGAAGACTTGTCGTATTCGCTCACTGCACTAGTGCACGACCAATTTAAGCATGTTTTATGGCATGTATAAATTATTTTTGCTCAAAGGCGGATTCGGACATGCGCAGGACGTAATGGAAACCGTTTGGCCAGTCTGAAAGCACTCCAAGGAGAAATAACACTGGTAGAATGATGATGAAGTGCCTGTCGGTCTGATAACTTGATCACTTGATTACATTACACCATGTACACTTGAGTATTTAGGCAAGTGGGGCTGAATTGAAAGGGGGCAGTCACGCTGCAAAAATCTACCTCACGGCTAGGAGTATGATAGGCTTGTGAGTAGTATTACGCCAATGGTACAGAAATGCAATTATCACGAAAGGTTTTAGTTATGGCTATAGCCTCTATGGTCGTTGTTTATGCAAACCGCGGTGCAAAACCATCGTGGTCACCGCTGCGTGCTTGGCTGCAGGAGCTGTATCCTTGTTTGCAACGCTAATTATTATTCATACTGCTGGGGGCGTTTGAACTGACCATGGGCTGCGTACTACCTAAATTAATATCCACTAGTCGCCAGCATGCTGAAGCACAAGTTGAACAATCAACTTGCTGGGGCAGGCAAGCCGCCGCCGTCTAAACCCCGACAAGATTATATACAATTCTCGAGTGTATTATACAAGCGTAACCATTTAATTTGGTTAATATTCGGAAAGTTTAGAGATGGTTTTTCTTTTAAGGAGTGGGGCTAGTAGGAGATGAAAGATATATTTGATGTTTGTTTGGTGATAGATATATTTAAGAGAAAATTAAATTTTCTATTTGAAATAGTCCATAAACGAATTTCTGATGATCAGTTGCTATAGGATTAGTGATATCGGTCTCTGGTGTTTTCCATTGAAATGTCTGACACTGTCCTCCGGTTAAAGTTGTAGATGGTCATGACTCGTAGGCGGAAGGAAATTTCTAAGCTTGTCACTCTTTAAAATTAATGCATTATGTTCAGTTTCACAACTTCTCAGCAGCAGCATGGATAAATTATGATTCTAATATACGCGTGATCGAATATGTACGATGCTAGACACAGTGCCGTGTCCAGCATCGTGGACGAAAGGCGATTTTGTAATATAAATGAAAATGCATTATTGAATCCCTCGGGTCACGGCGGAGATTGCCACCGGTGGGCTCTCAAGGATTCGCCGACGAGGGGTTGGCTTCTGCTGAATACGCAATGTGCGGCACCGACCCGTGTCCGGCATGTACCGCCCCCGTGTGGTGGACGCTGTCCGGTGTGTCCACCAGCGTGTCCACCGCGATCCATTATTCACTCGCCGCTAGGAGCCGGTCAAGAAGTCGTCACCGCCGCGTCGAATTCTCCCAAACCAGTCGGGCAAGGGGAGTGGAAAACAAATGTGTACCACGTTCTGCCTGACCCCATCAGGGATCTATCCCGAGCAGTTGATGACAGATCCCAATTCTACTATTAATCCCGCACAATGGATAAAAAATGACCTGAGAGAAGTTAATATTTTCTTGAGATGAGATGAATAATGTAAACATTGAGATATGTGTGAATTGTTGGTGGCTATTGTAGGAATAGAAAAAGATGATAGTTACATAAACGACGACAAGTAGTGTCCAACAAGCAGGCCACCTTTGTTGAACTCTGAAATAATAGAGAGGAAAAAGTAATGTGTGAGGGTGGAAGGTGGAAGATGCACGCGGCCAAACACAATTAGAGCTCGGAAGCAGGGATGCAGGACGCTGCTAAGTACAAAAGCGTGTAGCTGGTTCTGCCGAGGGTGAGTGATGGTTGACAGCTGACCGCGGTCCAAGTGACCGAAGCTCCGGCACAATGCATCGACCATCTTACACATCGAACACTGTGTACGCGTACAACACACCGTGTTGGACATGTACTCGCTGCTTGTGGCTTTGGCACACGTGGAAAACAACTGAAAAGCGGAAACTCGGAAGGATGAGAAAAAAGAGAAACAATTAAAGCCAACTTTTTTCCACTGCCAGAAAGCAAGCTACATGTGCTGCGAAGTGCTTTCATTGTGCAAACATACTGCACTCATAGCATTATGAAGAAAAACAATAGAAAATAGGTTTTCCAAGGCGTGAGTCGTGAGCATCAAAGCATTGCGCATCGCATTACATCTAATATTGACTTGCAAAATCGCTGCTGGTAGAAGACAAGCACGTCCCTAGACGTGCTCATCGAAGACAATCCTCGACTTAAACGCCCGCATTTTGATTGATTGCCTCCCTCGCTCTTCTTTCTGGCTCACCGCGTGACTTAATTGCATTCCAAATGTGTTTACACATACTTGGCGTATCGAAGTAGAGCGATATTTGTGTTTGCATAAAGGGAAACGGGAGTTTAGACACTTTTAATTATACGATGTAAGTGGTGTGTACACATATCTCTACATCCTGCGCGCCGCGCCTGCCACCAACACCACTCCACCGCAGGCCTTTGCTGTACGATTGAATAACATTGTACCGTGGTGGTTGCCAGCGGCTGTGGCGTCTCATTCGCATTGCTAATTAATGCAGTTCTAGTACCTTGTTGCGAATATATCTCTTTATACGCTTCGCTCCTGTTTCTGCATCGGGTGGCGCGCTGTTTGCATTTGTCAGTGCGGATGTGTGCGAGAACACGAGAAAACACTGGATGGCGATGTGTAGCTTGTGTAGAAGTCGTGCCGTATGAATTTTGACGCGACGATGATTTATGTGTTTGCACTTTAATCTGATTATGCGCTGCGACGCAGGGAGACGAACTGATTTCACCAGTTTCACTGCCATTCTCGACGGCACTGAAGTACACTTGACTTGTTGGGGAATGTTCAAGTAATTTCGGAATTGCTCAAATTGAAAGCTTTTGCTTTACTTTTAACACAATCCGCAGCGCCATCTACCATCTATAACAAAGGGCAGCAACTCTCTACTTGGATTGGCTAAATTAGTTTATCTACATTGTTTCTAATGAACATAACAATTTCTAGTTATAATATTTTTTGTTGCTGTGTCGCAGGTTGCAGGCAAATAATTTCAGATTTGCATACCTCTGGCGTCACCGTGCATACCTTTTCATGCAAAAATATGTAAAAGTACACTGGCGCCATTGTTTAAAATGTTGGCAATGTTTCGGCAGCGTGTTCGCATGGCAAGATACAATATGTACCGGAAAATACATTAATTAACCATCAATGAATGCAGCGCACGAACGAGGGTGAGGGAGCTTCATTCTCTTTTTCGCTCTTTAACATTTTCATCATTGCAGCCATCATTCCTAGCCATCGCCGCCGGCGACGCTGCGTGCTAGTCATTATACACTGCATTAAATACATCACATTCAAATATTGTTTTTGTGCATTTTGTGGATAATAGCGCTTTCATTCCGCGTGTTTTGCATATGTGCATGTGCGCACCCCTTGAAAAGAATTCCACTAATGCGCGCAAAAACGCCGCCCGTCAGTATGCGATGCATTAAATTAACAAATGCTGAATAAAATCAACAAATAAAACAATTGGGACATTTTCAATTACACATATTACATATTTATGGTCCGCCGGATGGAATTTAAATGCGAAACTTTATCTCGCTTTATTTCAATTTATTTCATTTCACTTCGGTGCTTTATTTGTCTGTCCGGTTTAATATTCGCCTGTCTCTTGCCTCTCGAGTGTTGGCGGCACTCTGAGTACGCTGCAGATGTATCACTTTGCTGGCAGAACGTGGTGTTATCCTGCTTGGCGTGGGATGCTCCCCTAATGCGGAGACTCCAGGGAGCAACCCTATTATCGTGCCCCACACCACGTTGTAGCATGCAGACGGGGAATCTCTTATAGACGACAATCATATCTTTAGTTTAATAGTGTTCTGGATTCCATGAGGAAACAAAATGTTGAACGTCATAATTATCTATTTAATTCGAAGATTCATAGAGGTTGGAACTTAAGAAATCGGCATAAAAGCTTTTTAACATGGAGGTCGACAAGTCAACCGCTCAGCATGTGAGACGGGCGTGGAATAGCGGCACCACCTATTTCCCGCCCAGCTCCGGAGCACCCGGAGTCGAGTTTCCGGCTTTGCCCTTACAAACGACGACAGGCGGACACGAAACGTATAAAACGCACAAAACCTAGAAGCCACTGCTATCTGTTGGCAACCGCGCAAACTTGTTTTATGCCTGGCAGCGTCTTGTCTCATTAAAGTCGACTAGATTGGGTTAGAGGTTATAAAATTTGAAGAGAATCTTATTTCCGAATCCAATCTTTTTCGTTGCTTCTTTACTACGTTTACTTCTATTGAATGAAAACTGTCAGTCAAGCAAGAAAAATATTTACTTTCGCACGTTTCGTCCCTGTTCAAGTACATTTTCGCAACAAGACGGAACCGAGAAGCTTGTGAATCGATGAAATTGTAAAAATATCATCGGGCACGTTTTCACCCATTCAGAAGGCGGACCGAAGACGTGAATTTCGGTAATGCAAACTCTCAAGTCGGCGCTCAGCAACGCGGATCAAAAGCAGCCGCAGTGTATATAGAGGCCGCCGCCGAGCGGACCTATGCAAACACACCTGGAATACACTCCTAAATCATGCATTGACAGAAGAAAACCGCACGCGGGCCTTTCTCACCAGCACTCTCGGTTAATATACGCGCCCGGAGTGTGTTGGCAAACAGACAGCTTAGCTGGCGGTAAATGGGCAAACAATAGCGGCGCGCGAGCAAAAGCCAGCGCATCACCAATGTCGATAATCTGTTGTCTACATCCGACTCGGTCGACGTTCGAACGGGGATGTTTGCGCGCGGGGGACTATTGGTACCGATGTTCACCTATGTTGCGATTGTTAGCACAAGTTTTCAATGCCATTGGTATAATATTTATTGAACAATGTCTGATGGTCAGACATTGTGTGCAACATGCATAGAAATCATTTCATATTTTACAGAACTGAATTAAACAAGTTTAGTTAAAATAAAACTATTAGTATTTATCCGTTCTATCCGTTTTTAAACAACAAGACAGACAATTTCACCAATTAAATTGCATTTCTACGGAGTATTAATATCTAAATTTTATAATGCAGAATTCGTTCTGCAATAATATCACGATTAAAAACCCTTTCCGGCGTTGACGTCCGGACGTCAGCGTCACACATGGCGCAGACAAGCCCCTAGAATTTTTTATATTTCAGGCTGTTACGCTGTATTATAAAGCGAGCACATAACACTGGCATGCCCAGTTCAGTTCTAAAGTGTTAAACAGTCAAACTATAAAATTGAATTTAAGGCAGGACGCGGCACGGGTTGCGCCCGAGTGGCTGAAAAGGGGATATCGGAAATATTTTTAATATCGACATCACATATGTATGTCATGTCGAGGCAGAGACACACGTCTGGAAATCCGTACATTTGTTTCCGAATATTATTGTCGCACTGCGAGTGAAAAGGGTGCGATTTCAATTTTAAAATATAAAAAGCGTGTAAAATATAGTCTAGGATTTATGCGTTTCAATTTTGTCGTTATGTGTCCGAAAAGTGTGCGTGTCTGAGCCAAGAAATATTTATTTCCAACCACTTGATATTCGAATTTTATTAACTTTAGAACAGGGTTGTAAGAATTTACATTCTGAATTGGACAACAATCTGGTGACATTTGCACAGGAAGAAAAAACCTGCTCAGAAGAAAATTTTTCATTGATCCCGGGCGCGAAATTCCGACGCGTTCTCGACGAAACACACCGCCGCAACATTCAGCGCCGCAAACTCGAATTTAAATGAAGGTTAAAATAAATAAGCACAAAAAAGCCAGCGGCGGCGTGGCGTGCGCATCGATTTCATCAGCAGCGCCAAGTTTGGTGCGCGCCGGCTGCTTCCTTTTTTCAACGGCGATCCGCCCGGCGCAAAACGAGCAAGACAAGTTGAAATTCTGACAATAACGGCCCGAATTCCCCGAACGAGAATCTTCTCGTCTATACAAACTCGTGTACGGCAGGTTACCCTGTCGTAGGAGTGTTGGTGTAAACACACAAAAGCCCTGGCTGCTCTCGTGCGTCGTCATTCGCGATTCCTGCGCGCCTCCTGTTTGCGCCAATGCGTTTGTTGGCGGCCGCATTTTGTCGGCTGAGGGTTGCTCACTTTTTGGGGCTCCGAGTGTCGATTATTCGGCACCGCCATACGTGACTGGAAAACCGAATCCGACGATTTCGATAACATGTTATATTCATCAAAAACGCATTCAAACACAATGTTTTTTCCAATTCTTTTTCTATCGCTCGTCAGCAGGCCATGCCGCATCATCTCATGCACGTATTATGAGCGTGATGCATGAAATAGACCAAAATTCATTTTTCAATAATTGCCTTTACCTTCATCTTGTCTGAAATGAAATGCAAATTAAGACAACAGAAACTGTATTAAGACTCATTCTTTCTGGCAGAAACATGAATTTTCTTTTGCAATATCTTCAATTATTGCTGTTTTTTCGAGAATGTTTTCTAAAATGTTGTTTCACACGCAATTATAATTAAGCTGCCGGTAAATTAGCGCCGCAACAATGAGAAACAAGCAAAAATTTGCTCCGTTCCATCCACGCAGACAAAAACTACTCTATTACATCGCGTTGTCAGACATTCAACTTTTGATTGACGCTCGGATCCTGTGAAAATGCAAACACATACGTGAAGATTTTAGGCAAAACACGAGCTTTCTGACGAGCGGCAGGCAGGTTCTAATTATCTACCGAAACCCATAATTATTGCCCCGTTCGCCGTGCAATTATCAAGCTGCATGTTTGCCTCGCGAAACATACCGAGCATTTGCTCACCGTCGTTGTCAGATTGTCGGTTGCGTTTTATTGCAATTGCCGCGTGCACTTTTAGAAATTCATTAAGAAACAACCAAGCCGGCTAACAAGTTAATTAACTGGCAAACGTGCAGCTTCCTGACAAGTGCGGTATCGCTTGAAATTTGTTAATCGCAAATTGTGTTAAATATTTGCTGGTGGAGGCAGCGGGCGTTGGCTGAACAGACGAAAGCTACAATTAATTATGTTTGTTGAACAGCGTTGAAAGTGCTATTTAATGTAAAGGAAGTAAAATTTCTTATGTGCAGAAGTAATTAATATTATGATTTATAAGCTGTTGCTTTAATACAAACTAAAAGAGTTGCGAATCGTTTGGGAAAGAGAATCACTACTGCTAGTACAGTGCATATTAATATATTCCTCCTCTCGGATAATATATTTTATTTGACACCATAAAAACATCATACACACTTGCAGGTTATATTTCATGATACGTAGTTATCATCTCTGCAGTGCGCTCGTCCCCTACGTTTTCTATTGTATTATTCGCACTCGTCCCTATCCTGCTGAAAGCTCTGCACTCTCTGGGGTCTCAATAGCTTGCATGCACTCTCACACTTCCTAACATGCAATGTGTTGTTTGTGGTGCATGAAATTTATTGCCTAATTGCATAATTGAATAATTACAATCAATATTCCAGCAACTTTTAAGCAAGTTAAATGATTTTTCTTGTGACTAGTACTGCATTTTATGGAAGAAAAACCTAAAATTATTTTATTTACATGATTCTTTAACTTACTATTTAGTCTTTATGTCCAGCTTATGTATCCTTATTATGGCAGTGTAGTTCTTTATTTCTCCATCGCTGGCAGTTTGACGTGCTGTATTCGTAAGCTGATAATCTAACAAGTTTTTTGTGGGGCGGCTGTTTGTTTGTCGTAGGACGTAGCCTTGCGTCCTATGCGGATTATACAAATGTCGCATGTGAAAATCATTCCATACATAATTCATGCGCGTTTCACTCATAAGACATGCCACATACAGCCCGATAGACGTGATGCCCAGTGCGGTTTGGTTTTTTTCACTATTTTTTCCATAGCTTTGCGTTTGCCTCTCAGTCTCTTGGTGGCGTGTTACGGCACCGTCACTAGTTGCCGCCTTGCTTTCCTTTTTTTCCGCCGCATACACGCAAAATTACATAATTGCAAGCAGCAAATTACACGTGGAATTTAACGACGTTACAAATTAGGTGGAAACATCATCACGTGCATATTTATTAAATGCCCATCATAATCTCTCTCATTCTATCAGGCAGCGGACGTTATCATTGATGCAGACGATTTTCTTGCTGCCTTTCCTTACTGTGCTGGAGGCTCGATTGGCGAGAGATTCGCCAGAGATGCGTTTAATGCGTACGAACATGCACGACGTAATGATATGTACGCTCGCGATACGATTACGCGAGATGATGGTCATTATGAAAATGACTTTAATCATGCGTTATTACAACCGCGGCGTGCTTGTTTTATGCGCTCTCGTTGCGCAAACGACACGAACGATGTGCGTACATATATAATTTTGCGATTATACTGCCTATCGATGGCTACCGCTCTTCCTGAATGGCTTTTTTACAGACTGCAATGGCTGATAGCTTAAGCTGCGCATGAAGGAACAAGATTCGAGAAGACGGTCTCTGGACAAAATTAAAATGTTAATAGCTATGATATTAGTCGGGTTATAAACTCATTGAATGGATTAATCGAATAAGAATTTATGCTTTGTTTATCTATTAAAATGGGGAGAACAAAAGATTGATTTTGGAATTCCAACAAATAGTTTAAAAACTTTTTAAAGTTTAACATGATGAGTTACCAGATTAATCAATTACATTAATGAAATATCTCATCTGTGAAAAATGTCAAAACGGTCAAAGCAGACCTTTGGCTACTCTACAAGAATTCTTAACTTCTAATCATTAATTACCCCTCTTCGGCAGAAGCAAAATGCAAAAGTCATTAAAAACACACACTGTGTATGTGGCATGTTTGGTGCACACTCTCCACGCTCAACATAGCGATTGTTGTCGCTGATCTGGTCTCTCACCCTCTCGTAAAGTGCGAAAAGTGGGTGCTTGGAGACAATGGCATCGCCGCCGATGCAAACGGCCCGAGAGCATAAATAACGATCAACAAGAGAGCCTGCAGGAGGTCCGCTCCACGTGCGAGTACGCTGCTTATATTTGCACTTCCCACGTTGCGCCTTTTCGTGAAAAACCGCCGCCGAGTGCACGCGGCACGCATGCGGAGGCAGGCGCGGCGCGAATCGTACATTAAACAATCTAATAAATCTGATTCGTATGTTAATCCGCATATTATATCGATATGTCATGCGGTCCACGCCGGTCATGCCAATCGGAATCGTGTGCTAAACCGCATTTATTACTCTCGTGCAAACAGTGCACGCATTACGCCCGCATCGAGGGCAACAAACCGCGTTGGCAAACATGTGCAAACGCGTTCACAAACGAATGGCTTGTTTTTCTAGTAGAGCCCTGGAAAGTGATTGCTTCCTACGAAATACCATATGGAACCAAAGAAAAATGCGGTTACTGTTTACCTGGTATTAGGAAGTGGTAATATTAACAGATTTTGTTTTATAGTCTATAAACAATAGTAATCCGAGTGTAAACCACCTTCGACCATCCATCTGAAATCATTATTTACGCAGATTCGCACCCTTTATTCATAATTTCATTATCTCTCAGAGTCAATTGGTTTGTTTACGCACAAAAACTGCCATCCAGATTGTATTTCCTTCCTGTAGGGAGACAGCAGCACGGATGCAGCTAGTTAGTGACAGCGAAGGGTGCACAAGGCAACCACCCGCGACGACCCTATGCGCGCCCCGCGCCACCATTATTATACTCACAGATAAAGTTGATTCAATTACGTGCAACCGCATCTGCCGTCTGTCGGCCTATTATGAGTGCGCGCACGCGCATTCTAACGTGATTATACCCGGCCCTGGCTAATCTCGCAACGGCAGCTCCTGGACTGATAGCGACGAGATTAGCACCTAGATAACGAAACGCACGCCGATGGAATAAATGTCTGCTTCGGCTAGCAGCAGAGGAAGACGAATGGCGTTTTGATAGCTCAATTTTCTCTCTGTAAACGCTAGGCGGGCAGCACGAAACAAATGTTTCCAATTATCTAGTGTCACACCGGCCACGCCACAAAGCCACACGCTTCTATGCACTACTTTAGAAAATTGCTACTGATAGCATCATTATGAAGAGTCAATTCGGACACACAATGCACTATAAACTTTCGGTGAAATTTATATAGTCTCTAATTTCTTCATTGCTTTCATTAAAATCATTTATTTCAAATTATTTACCATTTGCTAAATATTCAGTATGAATGTTGACAAAGTGTCAGCGACGAAAGATTTCATCACGCAAGCAATCCCTGCCTCTGTAAACGGACTAAATTTATATTGCATAAAGAACGTTTAATTAATTTTCTATCTTTTGTATTTCGGTCACGCGCGAGCAGTTGAGAGAGTATTATTTACATTTTAGATTTGGTTTAATTAATATGCTCTGGAACGCTCTTCACTTTGGGTGGAATGATGATAAAAACCGTCACAAAAATAGGAGAGCTTGGTTTATGGAGACAAATGTTGGAAATAAAATTGTGCAGAGAATATAAGTGCTTTACTGGTGTTTACAGAGATGAGGTAGAGAGACGACTGAATAAAAAATGCACTGGGTTCGTGTTTTTACGCGTTTGAAAGTGGAGGGGAGTGAGAAACTACTTACACTCAACCTACTACTGTGTATAGTAGAGGTTGAGTCCATTGCTTTGCGTCTTTTCCTTTCGTTGTTGATTGTTAATGCAAGCAACATTGACTTATTTTAAACACTCCTCTTGTTCTTCTCGCAGGCGATAAATATAAACATACGTACGTCCGCATATTTTTAAGCGCAGCTGCATTTCGTCTCATTAAAAAAGCTGAAAACATGAAAGTAGCCTCGGCTTAATGCCGTAAATCAAATCGCGCGCGGCGCGAAGGAAATAAACCACAATTTCGAACGAAACATGTAATCCGAGCAATTCGAGGCGTGTTCGCCTCGAAGCGCATGCAGATCTGTCTTGAGCACACGCGTCAAACTAGACATTTCCAGCACCGCATTTGCTCCTAATGCCACCCACGGAAGCCGGCGAGCGAAATTCCACACCAAACGCATTTATAATTCATAGCGAAATAAGCGAAACAAGCTATTAGTTATAATTATATTGCGTGTACCTGCGTGTTGCGGCCAACATCTAGATCGGCTACCAGTGCCGTCACAATAAAAAACCACTGCACACTGCACGTGTAAACCGCACTATGAGCGACGCAAGGTGGAAGAAATTTTCAGTTGCCGACCGCAATCAGATTACCTCTATCGCCGGATGCCTGCTTCTTGACTTCTGGCGGGCTTATAAGGAGGACTGATTTGCATACTAGCATATTAGTGTGTGGAGCGTTGTGGCACGTTGGTTTTTTTCGTGTTTTCGCGTCACGCGAATCCGCTCAAATTATATGATAACTCCCGGACGAAACACGTCATAATTCCAGAGTGATTATTATGTGCATGCCAACGAAGACGGATAATGAAATAAAATACGTCTTAACTGAAATTTAAAAAAAAACGTCTTAAATATTATAATACATTTATAACTCAAACACCATGTAGGTGCACTGGGGATTAACCCGTAATCAGCGCTGTTTACAATCCGACAGATGGCACTTTGTAGATGAATTATACTCGGCAAATGAATGAATGCGTGTGGTATAAGTCGAATCGGAATTATAAATTAATCAAGCACTGCCACCAACAATGCCACAACGCGTGCAAAGGCCACAAGGACTACGGCTTGAAGGAGACATTCGCATTTTGCAAGGAGGCAAAATATCATTTCCACAATTAATTGGTGATCGTTAACATAGGCCCATTGTTGTCGTGCGCGCGCGTTGCGAAAGTATTATATAAATATGATAAATGAGCCGCCCGAGATCGCTACAGTCGCATTAACTCGTTCGGGATTCTGTCGCGGACGTTTCTGGGTGCATTAATATCGTATACGCGATTAACCGTGAATGGCCGCCCCCCACGGCCGCTACTCTTTTTCCATTGCGCATGCAAATGCGCGAGCCCTTTTTAAATTTGCGCCGCGGTACAAGAGTGTCGGGAGTGTCGGCGTGTAGCTGACAGAAGGTCCGATAGGCACGCCCGGTTGTAAAAATATGATATTAATGCGTTAATAATGATCCGAAGAGAATGATAATGCGTGTGATTTTTAAAGTGCGCAGGCAAATGCAGTGATTGATGTTGCTGCACTGTTATCATGTCTGCTTGAATGTGATTATTTTCTAATTATTATCACCTTGATGCGTTACATTTTGCATATGGTCTGTGACTACCATTGAAGATTTCCACTTCATTTCGCTCACACCCTTCCATTTGTGTCTCATTCGTGTCTCATCCAAAGAGACCCTTTTTCAAAACAGCCGAGGGAAAATAAATTAAACTCAGCTAAATTTGTTTTGTAATATCATAAGATTCAGTGTTAAATCCACCATCTGTTTGCGTTCGTATTCGGCAAGTTGTGAAGCGACAAAGTTGCAAAGAAAGCCGGCGGCGGCGGCAAGATATTTAAATTAAATTTAATCTGGATTCTAATGAAGACAATGGTATTCTAAATCGCGACGAGTGCAAGTGTACATGGCAAGCGATATCAACCACAGCCGCCCTATGTGGGTTTCGGCGACGACAGCACACGCTGCCGCCCCCGAGAGGCAAAACCCCAAGTCGCAAGTCGTATTCCGACTTCATAAATACGGTATAAAGTTCTGCGCGCTGGCGAAGTTGGCGTTAAGTTGTTCGAGAATGATTATTTTAACGGGGAAACCATCTGCTACCTTCTTGTGCGAATCGAGTCGTCGAATAATGGAAATTACCAACATTACAGTGCGCTACGCGCGCTCGCAACGACGCCAATTGCTTTCAAGTGTTTCCGAAATTATTTCCAAAATCACAATCGCCACAACGGTTACACCCACGCTGCACAAGAGCCATTGAAACATTGCATTTCTTGGACACGGCTATGAAAATTTCAGCGAGAATTCGCTCAAGTCAACAAGGATATAAAGCCAATTCCCAATTCCAATGCGGAGACTGTTTTTTTTATTCAAACGCGTCGATGCGTGTCGAGTGAGATTTCGTGTATGATTGATGATCGCTGTCAACACCTTGTGTTCGCCACGTACATCAGATTTGAGTTCCGAGATGCTCGCTCCAGACTGATCTATAGTGTGTGAGGTAATACTAATTATTTTTTAACACCAGGTAGAATGAATAATTTCTGAGATGGTTTGATTGTCAACAAGAGAGAATTCATATTCCATGCGAGATATAAAGTTTTATCTGCTCTTCTCCGAAAAGCAGAAAATTTGCAAGTACACAAAGCGAAAACCTCCCCAACTCCCCAGATTCGAAAGTAATATCAACAAGAACAGGACGTTCTCCAAGGAGAGTTTGCGATGTCTACTTGGAACATCCGTACGAGTCTCGTATGACTAAAACTTCATAATGCTCGGCTACCCTTCCTGCGCGTTCATCGTAGCGGTGCGCATGTTTATGCAGAGCGCGTCGACGACGCGTACACAAGTCTGAACGAAAAGTTTTACAACGTGTAGCGCTGGTTTCGCTTATAAATTTCTTATATAAAATTTTGAATAGCGAAAAGTCTTGCCGTTCGATATGCCAAGTGTATTTGTACGCACACAACCTACACGAAATATAATATAAAGTTTCACAACTTTGCACAATGCTGAGAGAGAGAGAAGAGATGAAGATAGAGCATCTCTTCCTTTGTATATATCCAGTATGGAGGTTTACCTTATGTAAACTACTTGTGAATGCGCATTTTTCCACGACGCTAAACTCCAAAACAAATCTATTCGTATATTTTCCCTTTCCTCATCTTCCAAGTTTTGGCCTCAATTGCACCCAATATCAAAGTCTGCGTCTGCAACCGGCGGCATTGTTTTCATTTCGTTCCGCCGGATTACACCCAGTTACACACCGAAGATGCTTCCCGCGCTATGGCGGAAAATCGATGCAAACCAAATACATTGCAACGCGCGAAACAAATTGCTTTATTATACGATGAAAGTCATGCCAGAGCGGAGGCCGCAGCCGAATGAAATATTCGCGGCGGGGTTGATAAAGTAGATCGAATGAGCTGCCGACTCACTCGGCTATAACCCAGCGCGCATTTTCCACTCGTGCCAACCCTCCTTGCCCTATTTGATGGGGGCGTATGCCGTGTGTGAAATATATTTATAAATTAACTAAATTGAACAGAGTGCCGGTCGGGCAAACGAGTGTTAAATGGCTGATTGAGTTTATCGTGATTACATTGGGATTTAATGTACCCATGGTGTTGGGTTACGGCAAACGAGAGAGAACACGCGCATTGAATTTACAGATGACGAATCGAACCGTGGCGAATTGATGGCAACTGACTTAATTCACACGATTTCCACGAAATCATCGATTTTTCAGAGAATATATAAAGGCCACCTTTGTTGCGACAACCAGAGTCATCTTTTAATAAGATGCTTAATAAGATTATGCCACTTTAAGGCTACTTAACTGTACTCGTGCACTTCAGCAAAGCAAATTGCGCATTAATGCACGATATATTGATGCGGCATAAATTATTCATCGGCAATTTTCATTAAAATAATTAGTAAGTAGTTGTAATATGGATAGAAGAGACGTCCACGTATGCTTCATGTTTTTTTTTTTTAACTCACAATAACACATGTAAATAATAATTACGGACATCGACGAAGAGCAAATGCTTAATGAACGTCTCACAAAATTCAGGCGCAATTTATACGTAATTATGCAAATGCTTATCCAGCATGCGTGCATCGATAACAAATGAATATTTCAAGCTTTTATCAAGATTGATGTGACGATGTTGCCGGAGGAATAAAACCAGCGTCATTATAATTAGAGCGATGCTTATCATCAACTTGTTTACTCAGTTCGCCAAAGCGAACAAAAATCAACTAACTTCTCCTCTAAGCTTAGTTTATAATAAATCCAACAAAGTTAATTAACGAGACATTAAAACTTGAGCATGGAAATCTTGTATTAATTCAACTCAACTCTCTCTCTCTCTCTCTCTCTCTCTCTTGCAGTGTTGCAGTATGGATCTGAGATTAAGCTTGGAATATCGTCATCCAATTATGATTAAAAGGTTAGTAAGAACGTATTAATTAGTTTGCGAAGCGAGGGTTGCGTCGACATTATAAACACAGCCTAGATGATGCAAAATCGCAGCCCCTCAAATATCTCAGTAATAAATCACATTAGTCAGCTAATCCACAGCTTCTTGATGGAGTGGTGAGGGGGTAAACGCGTCGCGACGCTGAGGGACGCAAGCAACACTAACCGATAATGATCTTCATTGCGTTCATATTTACTTAATAGAATGTGTTATCTATTAGCATTCTGGGAACAGTTAAGGCTTGAGCATGTTATCAAGATGCCTCTGCTTTGCTAAGTGTTGGTAATTAACTGAAAGAATATTTTGAGACTTTAGAATTGTAAAGTTGTACTTTGGATACATTTTTATTTAGACTTGTTGTTTTCAAGGGTGGCAGTGGGAAAATTGCATTTGAAATAAAGTTGTTTGCGACAACAATTGCACAATTTTCATCGCTTTAACACCCGTTGTTGGACGTGTGTGCTTCTTGCTGTTTGATTGACAGGTTGAGCAAACTGGCGCACGAAATACGCGTCGGGGTTGCGACTGTTGCGACGCATTCGAACACGCACGAATGGCCGCCCGGGAAAATGTGTCAATCATTTCTGTGCCTATTATGCATAACTGTGAGTGCCTCGCGAGAATGCTACTTGCCGCATCTGCTGTAATCAACACAGCCGTCGTGTCAAACCATCATGCATGAAGACACCAAGTTGGGTTATAAGTGCGCAAATTTGCGCAATGTGCACATATGGCTAAATGCACACGACGGACAAATACTGCCGAATTATGTCAGTGGTATGCCGAAAGTCAACTGCATAACAAGGATAACAAGAAAACATGCGTTACCTTAGTATTCGATTATTTATCAAAGCATCATGCAGTAAACACATGTGTAGTATTTAGAAATTTTCACAATTGTAAACGAATTTAGACATTTTCATATTAATGCAGTGACATAATGTGATAATATAATCCATCAAATGCATAGTCAACTACAATATATTTAATTGCGATAACACATTGTCATGTGTCGTGCTGATTAAAACTGATCCCGATGTTGTGAATGCAATCAACACGCGCGCATTAGATAAATAGGTATTTATGCATTCATATCGCACTCTATCGCGGCTTAAGCCCTTAAGCTCTTGGTAGTACACTGCGCAGATGACGTGTATATTGGAAAAAGGGATTACGCCGGCCCTTTTTTGCGCCTGCTTGCGTTAAATAACTATCACTGCGCTGTCGTTGCGAATGCACAGACTGCAGGCGCTCACCACTCAAGGGAGCAGATATCGCCGGTGACACTCGTGTGTTAACTCCGGATGCCCGTTGGGAGAAATACCCCTTTAAAGGATTTGTCGCACTGTTTTAAAACAACGTGCATCTTCAGCCGACACTCTGGAGGACTTCTCGACTTGCCAGCGCGCCAGCAGGGGCATTATTTGATAAGCAGATGATAAAAAGATTTTGCTTATTAAAACGAATCTGTTGGGGCGCGCGGCATGCTAACAGTAATGCATTAGTAGATGCGCATTTAGTGGCAGGATAGAAAATTAGTTGGATGTCATATCAAAAAAACTTTGAAATTAGTTCAGTTAGTTTAAATTCTGATAGTGATTTATTTACATCAATTACCGGATTAAATGTTGCACTGCCTCTCAATTTATAGATTATTACTTAATTGGTTCGTGGGAACTGATCCGTAAATCTAGTTTTTGACTATTAATCTGGAAAAAAGCAATTTGACTGTCTAAAAAATGTGTTTGATCTTGTCGGCATATTTTCTAACTTAAAAACGTCGGTAATAAAGGGAAATATTGAAATTTGTTGAATTTAAGAGAAATTCTTCTCTTAAAAATGCTTTTAGCTTTGAATGCTTAGCTACTGCTTGTATGCAATGAACAGAATGACGTATAAGATAATCAAAGAGTGTTCAATTTGAGCGTTAATTAGTGTCTGCGCGCTGGCGCAAACCGAATCCAACTAGACGCGCTTGATAAAGAAGATATTGCCCGGAACGTATTACAAATAATCAAGCAATGAACACATTACATTAAGAAGCGAATGCTAACAACACAGATATAATGAAGACAATGATAAACGAGTGCTGCGGATAATGAAGTCAAAATGTACAACGACCATAGAAGGTCATAGAAGAGACGGTAAAAAGTTGTTCTGAACAGAGTAAATAAAAAACTTAGCTTTGAGAGCTTTCGAGCGCATTTACAATTTGACCAACATTTTCTTTTGAGGAAAATATTATTTATTTGCTCATAAAATAGAAATTTATTTATGATATTCGACGCTAAACTATAAAATCAAAGATTTATTGAATTGATTTCACACATTTATTGCGACTTTATACCATATCAAATTGCATTGCTTTATTTAAACAACGATAAATTAATTGTATCGGTACGCACGAGCGCACTTTGCCGTGCAAACGCTGAAATGGTTTATTACGCGAGTTACACCATTCGGTTGGTCGTCGGAACGTTGCGCTGGTGCACCTATTAATAATTATTAACAAGTTAATCGCAGGTGATGTATTTAACGCCCCGCTGGGCGATATAGTGTTGATGAGACGGCCGGATGGCAAAGTGCTCGCCGGGCGCTATGATGAATGAGCGACGAGACAAGCCGAATTTACAATCAAACTCGGCCCGCTTACAGTGTACACTGTCCATGAGTGGTTGCCATGGATGCGCTCGTTTTATAGCCGCCTCTGCTGCACTGGCGGTGCAGCGGGCGCGGCGCGGGCAATTATTCCGAATGATTTAATACCTGAAATTGGTGGATAATGGGCCGCATTTACACGCCGATATACTGCTCATTTCCGACATTTGAGTGTGTGAGACAAATTGGCTCCCTTTTCGGCGGATGATCACACCTTATGCACTTCCTCGAATATTAACACTTTGAACACCTTCATTATATTAGTAGCAGTGATGAGGTGAGATAATCACAGGGTACATCGAGAGATCATAAGTTTTGTTAAGAGGAGTATATTAATTGGGTTGATGTAGTTACTTACATCTTAGTATGATTTGATTTTTAATGATTTGTGATGAATATTTAAGAAGTTGGGAATCTATTGATGGCATTCATAGATTGAGCTAAGTTTCAGTACATTGTATGCCATCTGGTGAGAGACTAGAAAACTATTCTAGCTTCTAATACTTTTAATATATTCTCTTGATAGATCGAAAATACATTTATGCATTTTTCTGCTTGACATATCTTTGATAGTAATTGGTACAATTTGTTATTTCATCATGAAGCTCTTGTCATCTCACTGTCATCAACATTTCCACACAAGGTAAACGCGTCCAACCGGTCCCCACGTTTGGAATGCTCAGCATGTATTTTGTTCTTATTTCCTCCATGCGTTTGCGAGTTTCGTGCAAACTTGCAAAGTTTCAGTCTCTCATCGACGGCACGACCGGCATCAATCAAGCGTTCAACTGCAAATGCCTGCTCAACCCGTTCGCAGCCCAAAAATACTTAGTTACGTTCATAACGATAAAAACCGTCGCCGCCTCAACGAACGGAATGTGCCTGTGTGATTCTAATAGAAAGTGACCTAATGAATTCGTCCTCTCGCTCTACGTATTCAAGCGGCTGGACTCGAAAACCATCTGAAAAATAAACCACATCGTACTAAGTATTTTTGGGTGAGTCCTTTATTTCGCGCCGACTTATTCCCCGTGTTGTCTTCTTTGTGGCATTTTGTCAGCGTCGCGCACGCCCTGCGCCCTGAAATCCTTTTCTAGGTCAACAGCGTACTAATACATTAGGCGCCCCATGTCAAACATATCTTGACATTTTTCTGCTTGGCTACGCAGCCGTTTACGAAAATGACACTGGTGCAGGTCCTCCTCCTAGAGAAAGGCTTCTATTACATATTACATCGAGCAGTGCTCTAGTTTTTTGCCACCGCTGCTAGTTTTGTTCACTCGCCCCGGAGCTGGAACGAATGCCCACATGTAAAACATATGCAACATTGGAGCGACACTATTGTAATCTTAGGCGACTTGTTTTCCACAACCCGTGTCATTGTTGCGCGTGAAAGCTCAAAGAGCCTCGGCTGTCAATCTTTTATGCGAACACGAATCATACATTCGGTGCTATTTTCGGACGAGGAGACATTGCGCTTTGATGTAGACTCATAACTGACACGTTGTGATTTGTTACAAATTGATATGCTTTGTTAGCGCTGAAATGTTTTGCGTGAATATTATGCATGCAGTCAACAGGATCAATATCCCTTGGGAATGTAATAGTTAAAAACGCGAAGACACTTAATTTCTAACACATTTGGACCTTGCGCTGGCTAGTTTTTTGCAAGCAAGCATTATTAAAGGGGTATAATTAAATGTTGTATAAACATGTTAACAGCTTGGTTAATTACGCAGGTCATTAATCCATGCGCATTCGTCGTAAGCTCAGAAACTGCGGTAATTAAGCATTTTTCGATATTTTTACGACGTGCTCCAATGCACCTGTAGGCAAACAAACCAACAAACACCTCGTTTCAACCAACTAGCAGAAGCAAAGTGTACAAACCAACGATTACTATTATTAGTTCTTTAAACTGCTTATGTTGAGCAATGCTTTTAATTAATCTCACTCAGAACAAGCGTACGTAGAGGCGAAGAAAAAATCTAAGTGAAATTGTCATTGCTTCTGTTTATGAATGCTAATTAGCAGTTTACGTTTTACGGCTTGCTGTAAAAGCGCCAGAGTTAAATGAGTTCTCCGGACTTTTCATAAAGTCCAGCGACTGACCAATAGGATAATATTTATCATGTATCGCGATTGAGTTGAACTGGAATGAATCGAGCAATGTGAAAGCATCTAGTCATTCGAGTTAAACACGAATTGGATGTAATGAACAAGCGTATGGATGTTGTGAATTAAATAATTCTACAGCGCGCGGTGAATAATCGAAACATGACGATAATCGCGCTAACGAACTGTCATCGCGTTCATTAATCATGGCCGCGGACGTCGCGCACCTATGCGACGCGTGTGTAATGTTTAATCATCGCGCCACTCGCAACAATAATGCTACAACCGACTATACTGACTTCCATTTATGAACCTAATGATATTGTCAGTTGGGACTGTTGGAAGGCGGTAAGGAATTCTTTTATTTTGTTTAGGGAAAAAGTGTTGATTGAAAGATATTCGGGGAATGATGAAACTTAAGATCTTTTGAACCAAATCATAAATCAATTATGAATTGTACATGAAGAAGATGCTTTATTATTGGATTGAGTTCAAATGAAGTTATTACAAGCATCGTACGTTTGGATTAAACTTTTACAAATCCTTATTCCACCAATATTCAATTGCATTCAATGATTTGATTTACAGATTTTCAAGTCTTTTTCACAACTGTACTTGGAAAGTTGCAAAGCTGGGTGTAACATGTCTTTCAGTTCAACTCTTTCCTCGGAACAAATGTTCCCTGCATTCACCTGCCTCTCATCACAGCTACTTTTCCTTCAAAATGAGGAAACTAAGACCTCAGGAGGAGAAGTTAAAAGTTTTACAAATACGCCCGACGTCTTCTCAGGTATCTCTCGATTGACTGATACATTATAGTTGCTCTTCACGGAGCGCTTTGTGCGACTTCTCCCTCGACGCGTCGACTTTTCTGCATTGTGCGGAAAACGCCCGAGTGCGAACGGCCACAATGTGCTTCGATTCGTTTACCATTGTACGCGAGGAAAACGACAGCGAAAACGGAACCGCACACAAAATGAAAACTCTCTTTGGAAAACCACTTCTAGCAGGGCGCGGATTTTGGATTTGTTGGCGCTCGTGTCGAACAAATGACTCCACTCTCCCTACACCTACAAATCGAAGCTGACTGGAAGCAATGGGGTCGATGTACTTTTTCCGACAGTTTGCACTAAAGACACAAGCTGACTTTATACCAAGATGTAGCTTTTGAGTTTCATACTATTCAAACGCTTATCTTGGCCATGGCGGCCATCTTGTTTTCTACGAGTTTGCATGTAACATGTTACTAACCACGTTTATCTCGCTCATAATCTTAGTTACACGCAGCATATTACACGTATGTACTTAATGGACGAGGGAACATGCGTATACACAGTGTGGTCATGCAAATACATACAATTATGGCGTGGATAAAGTCCGGCGGTGGGCAGCAAGCAGGGATCGTTCTGTTCGACAGCGTGTAAACAGTGCGCAACCCTTCGAGCGTACCGGCGCAAGAACGGAAGTGCTGGGCCCGCGCCTAGGGTGGTTGTTATTATGTTGAATAACGATGTTCGGCTCGCCGCATTCGACATTGTATTTTCTGTATTTAGTAATGTTTAGATTGTTTACATATTCTCGATTTCTCATTGAAAGTTGGGATCGACGTTGAACTGAAAGAAAATGATTTTTAAGTAAAAAGAATTTAATTTTAACGATCCTTTAAAGGACTACCTCTAATTTGATAGCAAACGGTTTGTTTATTTTTTACGTTCTATAAATCAGTCGCTGATTGTTACAATAATTTGCACCTTTCGGTAGCAATTTTTACAATTATATATAAATAAATTATAATTAAACTTTCACACATAGCATACATGTCAATTCAGTCGGCACATAATTTATTGTAATTGCGTAGCACCCTATAATAACTAATACAATGTTTGCTGTAATTAACTACAGCAGACTCGCACAGATACAAATGCGCCTCCGTTTAATTACGGGAATTAATTGATAATTGCAGTTATTAGCACGCAAATTATAAATATCATGCTCAATTACTTATCTGTTTGTGTGGAATTGAATGGCGGATTGGAGCAGTAATTGCGGCAAAGGTGTTTTAAGTATAAGTATCTATAAGTATTAACGATTTGCACTGCAAGGAAACAAGCAATAATAATAAAATTTACAATCTATATGTTCTCTTTACGGCAATTTCCGCAATTTTCTAACATTCCATCGCCTGAAAAACACCATATGAGTTTACCTGACCTCATTCTATCACTATCGACTTCTCCACTTATCTAATTCAAAATCGCGCTCGATTGCACAGCCTTTTTCATCTCACAATGGTAAACGGTGAGAACGTAGCCTCGGACTCGCGGCGCATGGCATGAGAACACATTTTTTGCGGCGTTTAACATCGAGACAACAATAAGTCGCCATATTTCATGCGTTTGCGCCGCCGCCATGTACGCCAGACGCGGCACTCGCGATGTTCTCTAATGCGGGCGATGAATCGATTTCGCGCATTGAAATTGCTTTTTCTCCCGACGCCGCACAAATTAAATCGAGCGCGTCCGCGGCATTAAAATTATTTAATTATAATAACAATGCGCGCCGCCGCCGCACAAAGCGTGAAGTGAGAACGCTGAGAGCGCTCGCGGTTCGCGCCTTGGTGCCGTCTACTTTTAATAAATTAGCATTAATAATGCGCGCTGATAATTAATTACGACGACGGCTGTTCGATTGGCTGCGTGCGTCTGGAGCAATCAGTCAGCGCGGCGACTTTTATCCCGCACGCCAAACACGCATAATTAATAATTCAATTATAAGCCATTTTAAACAATGTGCGAGGATTCACTTCTGGAATTTGAATTAAACAGCGCTTGTTTTCTAAGCTGAAACATTTTTAGAATTTCTTATCAGTCGAGCAGCTCATTTGTCATCGGATATCATCGTGCACCATGCTGCCAAAGACTCAAGTAACGACGTTTTAATACAATGCTTCATCGACGACGGCGCACATTTGCATGATCGATTCAGCGATAAGCAAATTAGAAAATAAACATTACACCTTGGCGCGCCGTAACTCTGAGAGGGAGGTCAAACAGCCATGATACTACTAATTTACAACACTTGTGAGGCTGGGGGGCATCGCGTAATGAAGTATAAAACGTACTTATCGCGCCGACACATCTTAATATAATAATAAGTTGTGTGATTCGTGTTGCCGCCGGCGGTGGCGGCGGCCCTCGTAAACCACGGCCCAGCATACGCAGGAATTTCATCATATGTAGAAATAATAAACGTGGCGTTCTTCAACGCGTACGGCTTTTAATATCTATAATTACGCACTTTTAATACAACTTTAATACCTTTTTAATGATCAGCGAGCGAGCTGGCGACTGCCACAGCGTGGTGTTTATGACTGCATGTAAATTTAATTTAATATTGCTATTAGTAGTAGTAATAATAATAATAATAATACATAAAACATAATGTGAGAAACGGCTAAGGAAACTCAAGGCAATTGCAAGAAATTTTAGGCTTAAAAAGCGTGAAACATCTGAATCACCAAATATAGACATTCAATGGTGAAAAAATAAGATTAAAATCTATGCCATAGTGGTGGAACCTTATTTGACTGACTTAATTATAGTAGAGCCATCATGTTGTCTGTTAAGCGTCTATCATCGATTTGATTTATTGCTGTTTGAAATATGAAATGAAGACTCTCGAAAGGTGTTAAACTGTACGCAGTTTACGTACGAATCATCGATAATAATTACCACTCATCCATTTTACTCAGAGCGTCTGATTTCACAGCGCGATTATGCTGTTAACATATGTTTCCGGTAACAGGTCTAACAAACACCTTCCATTTAAAGTAGTCGTTGAAATAATGAATCTACTGCTTGATACTTTGTTATCAATCTAAGTGAAGATGGAGCCAACGTTACGGTGTCAATTAAACTTTTATAATGATGCACTTTGCATAACTTTTATTGCTGTGGATGGGGAATTTGTTTACATTGTTGTTACTTTTATGAAGACAAGTCAATACGCAAATGTTGATGGTTTTAAGAGATCTTTTAATATCTTCTTTATTTTGAAGCTTTGTGAAGCTGTTTGGAAGCTCTTCTTCATCTACACACCGATCAAATTGAATATAATAATGAGGTCTGAATTTTATTAACATGTTTTTATTTCGGAGTTTACCGGCTGGTCTGCGTCTTACGTCAACAGTGTATTATTTATGCGTGAAGTTTGCTTTAAAACTCGAGGGCGAAATTTATGCCAGACTTGCTGCTTCGCGATGCAAATCCACGATTTGCTCGCAAAAGCGGACGCAAAAATTATTTAAGTATACAATATCTGGTATAATTAATCTCGGCGTTCTTCGAGCGAGTTTTGGCATTAAAATTAGATACATATCTGCTACTGGTAGCCGCTTGCGAATGCGTGCGATCTGCGGAAAAAACTTTACAACAACAAACTTCCCTTTCAGATATTATCTGCGCGTGCAGACATCGGATACATCAGACTACCGGGAGCGCTTTCAGGCATCCGAAAAGTGCGCTTTTGTACAAATTTAAAAGTTGTTCTTCTCTGTTGTTGCTTGTAATTATGTATCTTGCTTGAGATGCAGTCGGGGTAATAAGAATATCGCGAGAAAGTGTGCAAGTTGCGCCGTAAAATGCAGCCATAAAATCGTTTTATGTTTTGTCGTTGTTTTATGCATCTCATGGCAATTCTCGGAGATTTTTCCGACTGTCTCGGTGGTCCTACGACGTGCACCACTTGCGATACACACTTCGAATCTTTATTGCCATGGATGCACTGCATTCACCGAGCAACAAAATGTTTAATTAAAACAATAAATGCATACGATGTGTCTGCATGTTTGCTTGCGACGATAAATTAGCCTCAAATTGTCTCGCATCTTTTTTTCGTTAAAAGCTGCGAAAAATTAATGAGGCAAATTAGCAGTGAAAAGTTTTTGCCCAGCTTGGTGAGTCGTGTGTGGTGCTCTCGAGTGACATGTGTAGATATGTGAGTTTCGCGTCCAGGTGCTCCCTTCCCTCACACCTGCTTTGTAGCTGACGCGCTGTACAGAGCACTTTGTCGCAAATGTATTCTGCGTTTGTTGTATGTTTGCTACCAGTGGAAGATAAAACTAATAAACGCTGTAAAAACGAGTAAGATATGCGTTTGGATTGCGTGTGGAGTACTGCGGGTCGCCTAATGCATTACCCAGCAGATTATAAGAAGCCAACTAATGTATGCTGATAAAAAGCAGCCGTTTAATTTAATAAATGTAATTAATTGTTTCACAAACTTACACATAAGGAGTTTTTTTTTTTTTTTAATTAAACCAGAGGCTATGCCATGAAGTTGTGGTAGACAATATTTTTATTCATCTACATATATATCAGACATGAATAAACTAATTAGCTTATAATAAATATTCCTCAAAATAAAACGCACTATAATCTAAAATGTGTGTTTTAATTAAACTTTTACCTCCTATACTGAAAGGGCTGCACCCTGTGATGTTTTATTATGACAATAAAGAGTTTTCTGCAACATTACAAGAACTCAATATAAATTTATCAAGGGCTGCCATTAAGTTTTGTCAATTTATGGAGCAGGTATCTGAAAAATGAGCATAAAATACTCAATTTTTATTCAATAAGGGTACATTGAACACAACTGTCAGAAAAATCCTTTCATGATAATCATGTAATATTAAAATATAGTTTATATTATTTTATAAAAGCTATTTATAGAATATTATCCGTGAAAAGTAGATAAAACAATTTAAATTGATTTTGATTTCATTTTTTTAATAAATAAACAATCCATGTTGAAGTGTATCCAAAATGATAAGCGACAATATTGAATTCTACTTTTTAAATTACTATATATAGTATTTTTTAAATAAGTTATTTGTTTCCTTATAATTCACAAAGATTTTTTTTTGAAGTGTGAGCATTCCGTTTTACCCAAAAGGAAGTCAGAAAAAACATTATGTCTCGGTAACGAGTAACGATCCGATCGCATTCTGCTGCCCCCAGCCGCACGTATTGATAAACAAACTCGGCCGGCGGCCAAATTAAATGCGCACTATGTTCGCATCGGTTTGTCTGCTATTTGTTACCGCCTCGCTGCAGACGGCGCCGGCAGTAGAAACGCGCCCTAGCGCGTCACAATGTGGCAACACCATGTCGGTACAATGCGAACATCTTATGTGCCGGTAACACATAGTCGAGAGTAGTGATTCATTAATACATCGCCGGCGGGCGTAAACTCACCCCCTCACTGTATTGTGTATTCTGTGATATCTTTTGAGCTGCTCAGTATCTTCCAAGTCTACGATTCAACAGTGGTCTTACTTCATTCTGCGGCAACTTGCCGGGCGTATATTTGCAGCGCAATTTAATTATTCACTTAACCTTTTCTTTTCGAACAAATTATGATGAATAGGTTTGAGAGAGTTGAGGTTAATATATGATTAAGTACGCATAAAGAAACGCTAGGGTTCTGAAGATAGAATGATTTATCGTTAGGCATGAAAGTTTAGCCCAACGTTAATGTATCCCAGTTTTTGGTCACCACCGTGAAAAAAATTAACGTTTCGATAAATATTAGTAGCCAGGTGACATTTTAAAAGGCCTCCGTGGCTCTTAATTGATTAAAATTTATTTGTTTACGTTGAAAATGCGAATAATTACGCCATCCATTAGCTGACGAGCGCGCTTGCTTTTAATTATTAATTATTGTTATAAAACGTGTCAAGGGGAAATGAAAAACTGTCAACATTTTGCGTGCAATATGCCTGATTTGCAATGCTTTTTAAATGTTTTATAATACACACATTTATCCTGCAAATTAAAACTTCAATGAAATACTTCCCAGAATTTATTAAAGTCTCATTACATTAAAATATTTATACCTAAAAATAACCTTTTTTATGCGCTGCTGTCTTTATTGTGTCTATTTTATGCCAACCGAAAAAACAAAGTTTTAATTGAACTTCACACATTTTTAGGCCAATTTTTCGTAATTATTTTCATTTCACTGCGTTTAGCATCCATCCGCATGAATAAAACATGGATCAAATTTAACAAACACACATTTCACATTTTATTCGCGTTTATTCAATTTTATTTCATGTTTGAAACCTGCCGGATGCTCCCGAAACAAATATTTTGAATTAACGTTCCGATTACCAAACCCATTATACGACTATAAAAACATGTCTAATTTTTAAGTTTCGTGTATAAATATGCGTTTGACGAGAAGATTAGAGAACTAACATATTTTAAGAGATATGTGAAGAAGATAGACTAAAACTACTGTCGGAAAAGAACGTTATTAATGCTACGAAATTAGACAGTAAACGAATTAACGGGCCAACTGTTAGAATTCAAACAATTCTAACAGTTTGTTGTGGCAAGAATCATTAGAAGGTAGTAATTGTAATAGTTTATGCAAAGATTGAAAGAGACATTGTTAAATTAAGACTCTTTCTAAATGTTCTTCCGAATAAGATGATTTGATAGGTTTTAATATACAGCTATTGGAATTGGTGTGAGAGGTTGTTTTGTTACCGAGGGGAGTGCTCATACAGCGGAAAATTAAAAAGATGCAGGGGTTTGTGTCTTGCTAAAAGATTAAATAAAAAGCTAGCATAGTTCGTTCTTGTGATGATTTCTTGTTTCGTTTTGTCGCACAACTTCTGCAGCATTCGCTGGTAACATATGAAAATAACATGTCAACGCTGTCATGTCGGACGCAAAGCTTTGTGACATTTGTAATATCTGCTAGCGCGCAAAATATTCCCATCGATAACGCAGATTCAGCATCGGCCTTCATTACACAGAGTGTTGTGTCAACACCTCGACATTGTATTAGGTCAACGCTCGACTGCCCATCGTCTTGGGTTGCTCTCTAGTTGCTCATTTCGGGGCAAGGGGGTGAAGTAGTGTTCGCAGTCGCTTGAACAGTTCACACCACTTTGAATTGTGTTTACTCTTGGTATTAGCTATTAATATTCTGCGAGTAACGCCGAAACGATAGAAGCTATCGCACAAAGGGTGCTCGAGGATGACGACGATGACGACTACGGTAATAACCATTATAGTCAGGGGTAGTTTGTTGTACGCCTATAATGGCACGTTGTTATAAGTACGACAAGTGTAGAATTCTAGAGTGGAAATTTCGCTCGACTTGAATGCGACGCGTGTATATTCTTCGCGGTTGGTTGAAGGGCGAAATCTCACACGAAATCGCCTGATAGTACACGGTGCAATACATCGATGGTACAACGCCCGTCGAGGGTGTGGGTGGCATGAGGGGTGGAGGACACGTGTTGAGGTACGACGGCGACACGGAAAGCACATTAGGCTCGCGCACCATCACCGCGGGCCAAATCTCGCAGCGTGCTTGCATCTCAGGCGTACGTAGATATCTACATGCGTACGGGGTAAGGACCAACTCGGAGAAGATGGCAAGGAGCAAATGCGCAGAAGGGACTAGTCGTGTGCGACGTGTTTGCCAGTGTTTCTGTGTTTCCATGTCCCAAGATGTGTGTTTGGGTTCTGGGCCATCCCTTTAAGTGGCGCATTTTCCTAAGTGGGATTTACCACTTTTTTTGTACTCTTTACCGCTTTGGCACTCTTTACCGCAACTTCCAGTGTAGAGTACTTGCGGCGGTTTAAACCTCTACACTCCGGTGTGTTGAGGAAATAATTACAGTTTTCAAACTTTATTCTCTTTGTTATTCTTGATTGTGGCTTATATATTCTATGAGAATTCATCGTTGCTAATTATTTTTGTTCTGGAACACATGTTTTGTATTTTTGTTCCATGATTTGCCATTGAAAACAGCAGCTGATCAAATCACTTCCCATGCTGCACTTCTTCGAAGTCCTTAAAACGTCTCGAATCAAAAACGCAGCAACTGCGTATGATCTCGAGTCTCATGTACATTAATAAAACATTCATTAAACTTGACGCGTTCGCCGATAGTTTCCAAACACGTGCGATCACAGCTACGCCTCAGCCTCGCGAAGCGAATTCGCTCATTCTGCGGAGAAATAAACATCGCCTCCATTACTTATTACCCGGTATTGTTTGACGTGCGTCCTCGACATTGCGTTGCGTTGTTGTTTGGCGTTGTCCGTGAGGTTTATGTATTAACTTTTCCGGTTGAACGAAGCGTGTCCGCGACGCCGACGTCCGACTGCAGCAGTCCTGGGCATTATGGACAAGTGCAAGGGATTAGAATGGCAATGTAGCGGCGGCGGTCGGAGCGTGGCGCTCGCACCGTCGCTGCCATAACAAACAATAATAATGTCGGGCTTTCGCCACGTGACGGTAATGAATAGAGGGGCGGGCGAGACGGCAAGAGTACGCGCGCGCGGGGGCCGCAAGGGGCGCGTGTCAGCATCCATTTGTCGCGCCCTTGCGCGAATGCGCGGCACGTCACCGACACGCAACAACAACACAACGCAACATCGATACTACACGGCCGCCAGCATCGGCGTACATTGTAGCTAACGGCGCGCGTGTTCCGGCGGCGGCGACGGCAACAGCAGCGCAGAGGCGTTGATGGTGGCGACACAAAAAAGGCGCACTTAGTCGCTGCGGAAGTCTGAATGGCGGAATGAACGAGCGTCGCTCCTAAAAAACGCCAGGGGATGATTTTTTGCGGAAAGAGGAAAAAGCTAAGGAGTATAAAGTTATGCTTTATGGATTCTGCGGAGCAATATGCTCTGGTGAGTAGATGAGAGAGTGTATTTGGGGTTGTTATTTGCAAAAAGGGCAAGAGTAATAAAGCATGATTTTATAAGCGTAGTAATGATTAATTTCCGTATATTATATATTTGCCTTATTTTACTCAGCTTGATGACTGATTGATTAATGGATGACAAACATGATTTTATTAAGGTCCTAATCACAAATATGGCTGCTTTTTCTTTTTATATGCTTTCATACCTCTCATCTGACAAAGATAATATAGAATTTTTTTACCGAACTCTTATGTTATATGTTCTAATCCCATTACTTACGCAACCTAAATACTTATAACTAATATCATGAATACCTAAATAGGATTAAAGCCAGCGATCATTCAAACATTGTCATAGAGATAGAGTCGTTAGGAATAGTAGTTAGAACACTTAGTATTGCTGTGACGCATCAATAAAATTAAATAGATTACTTAACCCAGACCTGTTTACGTACCATCATCATTGTTAAATTGATGCCGGATTAATTCCAATCTGCCTTTTTTTAAAAAATCTTTATAAAGGAATCAAACAAAATTTAAATTCAGTCCGCTTATGTTTATTTACTTTGCTGGATTATTTTTATATCCTGCACGTCATTTTTCATCACATTCGTCCTGGGGATATTGAGTGTGAATTCAATTAGGCATATTATTATACCGCCGTTCGTACCCTGCCACGTGCCGCCCTAAGGGAATGAATTCACGTCTTGTGCGTATATTACTCTGCCACGCGACTATCCGGGCAAAAATCTATCTTGTCGGCTTATTTTGCATCATTGCAACTTTGTAACGACACCCGGACGTTGGTCGTCGATTGATGCAAAGAGTTGAACTCCGCCCGATGAATTAACGTTTCTTATGTCATAATTACTGTGCAGACTGGGATAATGATGATGATGGCAACGGCCCATGCCCACAGAAAGCGATAAAGACGGCGACGATATTAATATTAATTCGTCGTCTAATTATGGTGATGAATATTTTTGGTTTTGCTCGAGGATTTGCCGGCGCGACGGCTCTTGGAAATGGCGAAAAAAGTAAAGAGTGCAGAACGGAAAAAAAAGTCGGAGACGACGACGGGGTTTTTAATTAGTCGCTTTCCTTGCATTTGGCGAGTAATATGCGGCAGACAAGGCAAATAAAAAATTTAATCCGCTCGCTGGTGCGATAATTTTTCCAACGAGCCCGAGAAACACGCGCTTTGGCGAAACTGATAAAAGATTTGTTCCAAGTTGTAAAAGTTGGATTCGGTGCTAAGACTGGTGGAAGATTGGGCGTTGGGAACACGAGGATGGGCCGTGTGCGGGCGACGCAATCTGACGAGAGAGTAATGTTAAATATCCATTAAAATTCTCGCGAATTAACCAAATCCAATTAAAAATTGAGTGCTTTTTCATTTCACAGCAACGGTGGGGGACGCGGCGTAACTGGGGAGACAAAGCGTAAGAAATAAAACTGAAATGATATTACTAATTAACTCTACTGTCAGTAATTCAACTGCGAGAATTTTCGAACCGTGTGGCGGCGGAATAGTTAGCATTGCACGACGTTTGCTCATACGAACAAAGATTGCAGCAACAATTTGTTCGTAACGGAAAGACAAAACCCAGAACGTAGAACTTAAATATCAAACACACAAAACGTTTTATAATAACAGCCAAGCGTTGCTTACCAAATTAAATATCAACCTTTGCTAATTTATTACTCTTAATTTATTACTATAATAATAAATAATAATCTTTATTTTTGTTCCAGGGTTTCTATTGATGAACAATATCTTTGTCTCCATCAGTTGTACTAATTTATTGTATTATAAACATTTGTTCATTCATTAGGTAAAATATTTTTAATAAATAGTACTTGTTTAATCAAATTGCGTTTTAATTATTTGTTATTTTCACTGTGTTATTTTTATTATAGAATATTCATAATAAGTCAATCAATTGTATTTATATTTTGCTATCTATTTATTACCGTTTAATGTTGTCGCGAATATTTGCGAATTTCTCTAGATAAATATATTCGATATCACACGGCTGCTGGCCAGCTTTTATTTTCTATTTTTTTCATAGCTGATTGCATTACTTACTAAACTTTTGTTCTTGAATGTATAAATAAATATATTTGATTTTATACCAGTACTCAGTCAGCAGTGTGGCTTGGTGTTGTGAGGCCAGGCCTCGCAACCCAAAGGTCTTGGGTTCAATTCCAGGCTCCGCCGGAGAGTTTTCCAGAAAATTCGAATAATTCTGGACTACGTTAGGTTTATGAGAGTTCCATAAAAGCAATAATGGATATTCAAATAAACAAGGTGTACGGTGTGTCTGTGGGTTGCAGCCTACAGTGTAAAAAGAAAATTCAAAGATTCAATCTACAGTATATGGAACTTAGAAGAATCCGAAATATAAATACGAATCCAAAAAGAGTTAGTAACATAAGAGAGTGCCAAAAGGACGTAAGAGCTTCCCCGAGAGCGGGGAGGCAGCGGTTTTGATTTTTTTATGCACGTGTCGTTCAAAGACAGCCCAAAAGAATTTCTACTGTGACAATCAATGCGGCGTAGCCGCATTGCCACCGGCCCAGCCCCGCTTTTCGGATAGCGGTTATCCTCCAGGATTATTACTTATAAACACTTGGAAAAATTTAGTATGAAAAAGAAGGGTATTTACCCCCATCTCTTATCTTGAATAAATACTATTCTGATAACGTTTCAAAAAGATTCCCTTACAGTTGAAAATAAAAGACGAAAGTATAATAGAAATTTAATAATAGTAGTTTAACATTAGCTTTATTTTTGGGTTGTACTGTAATTCATCAGCTATGAATCGTGTAAATTTAAAGTGCACTTCTGCATACTTTTATATGCTGCAGACCTATTAGAATTTTGAATTATCATACTTCTTCTTGATTGAAGACAAGCTGATTAGTTATAGTTTTATTTGAATTTTTATTGCACTTGTAAGTGCCCCATTTAATTCTACATAATACGAAATAATGCGGAATTTGTTAAAAACGTTTTCGCCCGGTTTTGGCACCAGGACCGAACCCGGGACCTTCGGCACAACACCCACTCGCGCTATCACCAGGCTACCGAACTCTACTCGATCAACGTAAGATTCTTCTATATACAGTTTCAATTTTACAAATATATAAAGGCGGCAAAGAGTTTTATTTTATTCAAAGTGTTAATTCAATGGTTCTGAGAAGAACCGATTGTGGTTTTGGAATGCTGTCGCCTCATCCTTCCTTATATTGAACACGATTGCCTGGATTCTAAAATAGAAAAGATAAACATAAATAATGTTATGAACCTTGTTTACATCTCTTGCAACTATATACATTTCTACTAAAAGCAAATCACATTTAAATATAAAACTAATGTATGTTTCTGTTCATTACTAGACGAAGATCATGTATGCATCAACAAGACATCCATGCTACAACCAGTTGCAGAGTTATTCCGAAGTCACCCATCCATTTATGGTTATCTACAAATTGTCTCATTTCGCCTAATTAACTGATTATACATTCTACTCGTGTGCGTTTTATGAAAATAAGGCCAATACTGAAGATGACGAGTGTCCTTGCAAGCCTGAACACAGAGCCATTTATTCCCGACAGTGATTCAGATTCAATGACATACCGCCGTGATGCGCGCGCATAATAAGGTAGTCATTATTAATAAATAACTTGCTCCATTGGAAATCTCTTTGAGGTCATGCCTTCTTGTATTACACGTTACCGATAAGCAACTCTACTGTTTATGGTAGCGTTCGTTATTTGCTTATAAATTTAGTACCGTTTGGAAGATTTGAAATAACTTCATAACGAACCTAATCTGGAGCGGATTTCATTTGATTAATTAAATAAAGTTTGTACAATTATATGGATGATGAAATCAGCATTGAATTTAAGCATCTAATGATGTGTGGAAATAAACCCAGCGGATACAGAGAATCAAATTATAAAGTAAAATACATCGTTGGTGTTGAACTCGACTTTGCCATTCGTAGTATAAAGTGCGGCTTTGTGCGACTATAGCAAGGCAATTTTATCCCAGCTAGTGCATTACAATAATATCAATGTAATAATATACATATTCCATATTGTTTACGATCCATTATAGTTTTCGCCAATAAAACGAAGCAGCAGAGGGCGCAGGTATGTGCCATTTAATAGAAATGCCTTGGAATTGACACAAAATGCATAATAGCAATGCGTCAATGCGAGCCGGAATAAGAGCGCAAACAAGATCGAAATGAATGCATTGTTTATAGCGATGAATAATTTCGAAAATAAATACAAACGCGTTAGATATTCGAAGAGCTATTTTCAACCATGATGATAACTCAACAAGACTGTGAATGCTTAATTTAATATAATCTAAAGGAATAACAACCACACAAGTTTTGCCATTTGAAGACTTCTCATATATGAAAATAGGTATTTTCTTCGGCATTTCCTTCATTTGAGAGGAAATTTATTAATATTCTGTTATCAACATCTTGGCACCATAAATCTGAAAGTGACTATATGTTCTAGTATTTGGAGTGTGTTTAATCCACGCATTTTTATAACTGAAAGTTACGTCGCTACTCGAGCACTTTCAACCCGACGTCTACCTATTAACTTTATTAATGCGTTGAAGTATTATGGAATTTACATGTAGTTAGGAAAAAGTTTTTAATAACCCGCGAAGTTTAAAAACTGTTTGCACAATGTAAATATGTTACACTTTATGCTCTTTAATATAAATTGCGTCGGCGGCGGTGTTTTTCACACTGTTTCTAAACGAGGCGAGCGTGCGAAGAGAAAAATATAAAATATTGGCGCCCCGCTTAGTAGACTTTGCCTCGAGGTTGAAGAAAAGTTCAAAATCCCGGCTCGAGATACACGCGCAACGCTGCAAACAAATTCGTTCCCGGCTTGCTGGAAAATGTAGAGCAAGTGCGGTGATTGTGTCGCGTCGTGAATTGGAAAACCGATGACTGTGTGCAAGCATAAAGCGTGGGACTAATGGCGAACGCTTGGCGAAAGCGACGCGGGGCTGAGCGTAGTCGATGATGAAAAAATCACTGAGCAGCCGTGAAATTACAAAGTTTTTTCGGAGATTATCTAATAAAGGAGCGTCGATTTTTCTGCCGCGACTCAGGATTTAGAGCGCTGTTTCCTTGCTCCCTGTTTCTCACTCCGCTGTCGTTGGTTTTGGCACAGACGGGTGCACCTTACAGTTAAGCGGAAAACTCTTATTCGCGTTTTCCAACCGGATTGGATGCACGACGGGTAGAACTTGTGTTCATTTTCCGAACGCGTTCAAGTTTGCGTCTCGATCGAAGCGTGTGTACGATGAGATTACGACCGCAGAACGGAAAACCTCTGAGTTCAAGAAAACCAATACCCATTTCTCGATAGCAAACTAATAACTGCAAAAGATATGAAATATACACGTCGCAAGAGATTGGAAAGTGGGTTGACAACGATGTGGAAACAAAGCACAGAGCAAATTGTTTGGCGAATTGGGGTGCTCGTTAAATTTTTTTCGCTTTCTTTAAATGTCGGGTAATTTGCGGTACGTTTTGTTCACTTGTTCCAACCAACATGACACACACACGCGTTTACATCCAGCAAACATGTTACACATATATCTGGCTATTAAACGCACGCGGAAAATAGACCAAGAAATTTGCACCAATAGCATACAAACATGATATTTTTAACTTATTCCTTCTAAAAGATTTTTTTTATATATATTTTTTAGTAAAAATATTAGGCTTTTCTGAACTCTCCTATAGCGATGACAAGGGACTACTCCGGGAGTAGAATGCGTAAAAAATCATAAAATAGAAATAATTATGTTCTACTTTTAAATAACATAGCTAGATAAAAGTAAGCAATCTACTTTCACATGAAACTTCATTACACAAAAATACAATACGTAATATACACATTATCGTTGTTAGGCTAAGAATTAAATAATATAAATTACTTTTAAGTAATCACGTTTTAAATTAATTCAAGTGATTTATGGATAACCATAAAACGTTAGTCTCGTACCTTATTTTCCAGTTAATTCAGCGCAAGCAGTGTAAACCAAATGATTCGTAGGAACCACCAGCCGTTAAATTCAAGTTAATTTTGGTCATCGAAACAGATACAGCTTATTTGTGTACACACGCATGAAGCCCAAACTCGATTATAAGAGGGTGGAAAAGCAAATATCGCGGAATCGTAGCGCAAAAGTCATTGCAGCGCGTAATCGCATGATATATGAGGACGTTGCTGCCGCTCTCGGGGCGAGGGTGCGAGGATATAACCAAAATCAGTTCCTGGCGCTCTTCCAGCCTGCGAGACATTCATCCAACCCAACATTGTTCATTACTGCATCCGAAACTAAAAAAATCGTTGCGCCTGAGAGCGGAAAACGCTACGTCAAAAAACTGAACACGCCCGCGCGCTTCATCGATAAAAACTTTACAGCGCGTTGAAACATTACATAATTCAAATTCACGAATCCGGTTGGGCGCCTCCGGAGGGGTGACACTTGTCCGGACAGTAAATGGCGACATCCGATTTAAAATGTGCAACGCGCGCGCATTTGCCACAATCCGGAAATGCTGCGTGGTGTCTTCGTTGCGTTGCGGGGTGATTCAGCACGCCTTTTGGCGTTTTGCAATGCGCATGGCGGAAATGGTCCAAATGGCTCCATCACGGGACGAAAACAAAGATGCTGCTTACCACAGTGGCGGGCAGGAATCTGATGGCCCGTGTCTTCCGGCCAGTTAACCATCCCTTTCAGATATACTGATATATGAGCACCGCAATATACGCTGTCTTCCTTTCAGAGAAAAGAAGAAATGCTTATCAAGTGTAATTCTTTGCTGTTCTGCTCACATTGCGGAGTCACTTCTTAATAACGATTCCAATATTTCATCAGGACCTGAACTAAAGCAAATATTCATTTTTCTGCTGCTTTTTTGTTCTACTATCAGAAGACATTTTCTTATCTTTCTCTTGGGATGTTGTGTTAGACGTAGGACTGACAGGGAGAGAACGATGAAGGAAAAAAACGGTAAAGTTTTATCGCCATCCCCTTTTATCTCTGATCTAACACTTAATGAAGTGCAGACATTGATTAAAAGCCTATTTTAAACTCAATCTTAAATTCAATCGCATTAAAACAAGGCCGCTGTGCGCCCGGAGCGAGAGTGAATCCGTTTCGCAATAAGCCGACAGATGAGTCCAAAGCGCGGACAACTTTTTTAATCAGTTGATTCCGGAGATTACTTTTGCGGGCCGATAAGAATTAATGAAATTAGTATCGATGTTCGGCGTTCGGCGTTTTTCTTCGGATGTATTGTGAGATTGTTCCTTATTACGCTAATGCCTTTCAAGTTGGCGTGTCTTCTTCAGGGCACGTGTCGACATTTATTATGATCTAATCATACTGATCAAAATTGGATTTTTTGCACTTGGGTACATGTCTTATGCACTAAAGTTATTCGAAGAGAGGAATAAAGCAAAGTGATAAAGTGTTTACAAACTATTAATTAGTTGAAACTCTTTAACGTTCAACGTTAATGGACTATATATCAGCATTTATATTGAGTTTATATGTATGTTGTACTTAAGAAAGTGTGATTAGCAAATCATTAAATTCGTTGCAATTTGCTACAAATCTGAAGGCGCAGGCACCACTTGCACGTACCGCTCTTGATAAATATTGATGTGGTCCAGCGCGGTCACGTTTGTTGAAGTCCCTCGACCGTCAGAACAATGTCAATGTGTGCACATGCGAGGAGACCACCCGGATTTGCAAACCAGTTCGCCGGCATGGAAAAAGTGCGTAAATAAATCCATTATGGTACGTGTAACTCATTCATGTATAAGACATGCATGAGACAGTCGTTGCCGCCGCTGCTGGCACTGACGATGTTGGCGTACAATTTTTCAATTAGTCGTTATTTATGCAATTGCCATTGGGATTCAGCCGAATCAAGTTGGCGCAAACTTGAGTACCGCGGCGTTTTTTCAGTACGCGTAAAACGAAAAGCAACACACGTCGTTCATTTCAATCGGAAATAAATAAAATTAGCACATAAAACGTCGCGACGAATGTTTGACATTCTGTTACCTTTGCCAAGCGAGACCGCAAGCACAGACCCGACACAGATTGATTTGTTCAAGAGTAATTAAAATCCGAATCAGTCTTGACTTAACTATGCAAGGTACACGCATTAAGTTTAAGTGTCATTGGCAGTAGCCATTAACAAAAACAAAGCTTGCATCAAATGGCCCGGAAAGATAAAGTTATGGTGCGTGATACTTTTGCATTTTGTGGTAAAATTATTTTATTACAGGCTTTGCTCTACTCCTAAGCTGTTCAAACACTGCTTTCCTGCATCACACTTGACTCTCGGCCATATACTGCGACGTTAATAAATTAGCAGGTACATTGAATTTAATGTGCTCGTCGCATAACGGCAGCAAGCTGGATTTGCTGACATAATTTCCATTGGGAGGAAAACTCAAAGACCGCGTTTTCCCATCTCTTTATGCGTCGTACGTTTGTACACCGGAAATCGCCGTTGAACGACAATCGCATGACATTTACTTTCGCAACGGTGGCTTTGTCGGTCGTCCCCGTGTGCGTTTGCTCGCAAAAACAAAAGTTACGGTCAATAATAAACCGGGAGCCATGCCACGCCGCCTCACCGCCATCCTGCAAATACAGCAGTTTTAAAGCCCCTTACACTGATAAAACGCGGACGGGGATTTGCCCGCTGCCTACGTCGAATCAGTCGGTCGTTCGCGATTGCTCACAATGCTGTCTCTGCCCCCACGAAGGTACAACGACACAGGGCGACTATAATTTCCACACGAATTCTTGTTAATGTGTGCGCTATGTCGCACAGGTTCTTAAAGACTGTTCATCATCATTTATGCAGAAAATCCTACAAAGTCAAGAATTAAGTAAATAATATGTTAAAATATAAACATAATTTAAAATAATATTTATAGGCAATTGAAAGCGAAGATTGTATTTTCTGTAGTTTAAAACATATAACTTTATCAAGTACGCTTCATAAATAATAAATTAAATCTTAGAACAGTATTGGTATAGACATCCAGCGAATGAAAGCTCAAGCAATTGAGATGTTGAACGCCATCTCGTTTTGCTGTAACGAGGTAAGACTCAAAAGTAAAATACTAGTCTATTACAGTTTCCTTGATCAAAAGCACACTACAGCTTTTCAAAAATTATAGTGTTTCAAAGGTAATGCATGTATTCTCGAAACTTATTAGAAAAATCCATTGAATATATTTAATTCAATTGAAAAAAAGGTTGTTCAAAAGAAGTAATTAAATTAAACATTATTTTAGAGTCTCATACATTTCTCAAAGATAAAGCAAGTTATAACAATAAACATTTAAGTGTTACTTCAGATATTAAACAGTAAACAATTTTCAGTGATAAGATTAAAATGCCCATTCTATTACGACTGATTACTAGAGAAGCGACACTTTGCTATGGCCTGACAGCTCATTCCAAATGAATCGTATGAGCAAAAACCGGCTTGTAACACCGACGTGGACGATACGAGTTCAGTGTTTATGTTTGCGCATCGTGAAACACAACGATACATTTATTGAGTCCCCAAATTAGTTGCTTCTGTTTAAATTACAACAATAATATGTGGTGTTCCGAATTATACCGTGTGTAAGGTGCTAAAACAGAAGACTTGCTAAACAATGTCAGTGGGCAAAATAGAAACAACACAACTGAAGGCAGATGATCGAAGTAGGCAACTCAAGAACAAATTCACCGCCTGTTTTGAATGCGAGCCGGAGTTTTATGTGCGGGTGCCTGGCAGGTATGTTGCAATAAACAAAACAATTGAAAACAATTTAACTGAATGTAATTATCATCTTTAAAGAGTGAACCTGATTGGGGAGCACATTGATTATAGTGGTTATGGAGTATGCCCGATGGCTTTGCAGCAGGATATCCTGCTGGCTGTATCTACCGATAACGAGGGGACGCTTCGTCTGAGAAATTTGGACGAAACCTACGCGTTCTTTGATTGTTCTATAAAAGATGTCATGTAAGGCATGACTTTAAGATAATTTTGCTTTTGTTGTGTTTCACAACATGTTGACGCTAGTATTTATAAAGCAACATAAATATTTCTTTCTCAATTTCGTGATTGATTAAGAAGTGAAACAATTTAAATATTTTTATAAGCTATGGAATACTCTTCTGAGTATTTGCGTTTCTGATATCACTTATCGAAATTTCGAGTTTGCTTTATTCATTAAAACCGTGTTATTTTCAATTAAAATATTTCAGTGTTCCATTTCTGTATTACAAACGCCTCTTGGTGCATTCCGCCTTTTTAGTAGAAATCGACAAAATAACTTTTATGATTTCTTCACAAAGCACAATTTTTCGTTGAATGTTTTCCTAATATTAAAAAGTGCAACTATAAGCATGATGCAATTTATTCTATATTCTGGATACTACTCTCTTCTCAATCTCATCTTAACATTAATTGTCAATAAACTTATTTTCTTCTTGCTTCTTAATGATAAAAGCTTTTCAGAATTGATTTCACGGACGGTGCACTCCAATGGCATCAGTATTTCCTATGTGGGGTGAAAGGCATTCGTGAAGTAATGCCGGCAGAGACCAAATTAAAGGGCTTACGTGTGATGGTCAACGGAACAGTGCCCAAGAGTGCAGGATTATCCAGCAGTAGTGCGCTCGTTTGTGCTGCAGCCCTCACAACTGCTCATGCACACGAAGTAAGAACTTTATAACTTTTTCTCGTCTTTTGTGATGCTAAAAGGGCTGAAAGCTGAGTAGACGTAGAAGTTTTTGATATTTACAGGAATAAAATTTTATTTTATCGACTCTTGCTTTCTATATTTATGACACATGTGGATGAAATGGCATCAAACAAAGCAAGAATTATGATTGATGCTTTCTATTACTGCTATTGAAGTAAAATTAATCATCAAAAGAAGCAAACTTTTAAAGAAATATCGCAAATAAGTTAATATTTTGTTTTATTACGAAATGATCTGAAAATATAATTATATATTAATTGCATTGGCGAATCAATATAGTTTGATTTGAAGCGGGATCGGAATTTTACATAAATTACCACGTACGAAACATGCATGCTCCTATAAATGATGACTTGCTGTATAGAAACACATTCCTCGAGAGTCTACAAAGTGTAACAAAAAGTGACATTCAGACACTCGTGACTTGTTTTGTATTCATTGCTTGATCTTCACAGCATGAATATTTGAAGAGCAACATGTTGGAACATACCAAAAGAATGCTTGGAATGCAGCAAATTAACACGCAGGCTCTGCAAACTAAGTTTATGAGTCAAATATCATGTATTCCCATGGTAAGCCTAACTCTAGAGCAGGGGTCGGCAACCTTTTTCGGACGGCGGGCCATTTTCAAATAAAATAAAATTGCGCGGGTTTCACATAGAATTTTATTTGATTTAGTGTCCTCTTTTGTAGCTGTGCTAAGACAAAGGATTGACAATTTATAAAACTAATACACCGGACACATGAAAATAATATTCTTGGAAAAAATAAACTAAATATAGTACTAAATTTTTTCATTGTTGATTAACAGAACAATAGACTCTTCAAGATGCAGCGTGAAAAAGAAATCGACAAAACAGATGAAAAAACAAAGGAAGCAATAATTTGTAATCTATCCTGCACGTTTTTGTCAGCGGTAACAGCACGTTCACGTTATAAGTTTGTTGTGTTTTTTTTTTGAATTGTGTTGGTGCTTAGGCGATCCGGACAAAAGGTTGTTGGGGGCCATTTACGGCCCGCGAGCCGTAGGTTGCCGACCCCTGTTCTAGAGTGTGCAAACGGATACAACAATTTTATGTGGAGCTTTAAATCCAAAAAGAAAGGCGATAATGAACATGAATTGTGTTAAAAGTTTGCCCACGCAGTCATTAAGCCAGGACCTCAACTTTACCCTTTCGTACTGCAAAAGTTACTTTATTTACAAAATTGGAATTTATTAGAAGGCAAAATTTATTGCACTTTCCACTTTATTGTCTTCTCATCCACTCAATCTAGAGGAAGAAATTGAAAGTCTCACAAAGGAAACAGAAATCAATATTGTTTTGAGTTTTCAGGCGCGTCAGCATTTTTTATCTGCGAGTTTGGAGCAGACATTTCCGACTGACCCGCTTTTTGGATAATAAATCGCGAAATACGCAAATTCGATGATCTTTTGCATGGCTTTGGGTGAGTAGGGGTCGCGTGCGTGTAAAAGGAATGGCCGACAGTGGAGAATGGAAAATTAGACTGGCTATCCGCTCCACTCTGTTACCAGCTGGGTCCTTCCCGGATCTTTCTCGAAACGTTTGTCTACTCGTCAAGCAGGATCTGCGCAAATCCTTGACGATCGCACGCACGCAACAATCGACGCAATGCATGCGTGTAGTTTATTCCTCGTTCCTTGCTGAATATTTATGCTTGGCACTTATGTGGTCATTGATTTTTATTCAATTCCATTCAGTTAGTGAAGGAAACAATCCATTTAAGGACGGTCATAAAGAGATAACAAAGATGTCACAGATTGAACGTCGTCATCATTTAAATAATAATTGGTTCTAAGTACCTTGTTATGCGTCGTAATCTTTTTAATCTAGCGCGAATATATCTTTTTTATTTGAGTTGAAACTTTGACTACAACTTTGTTCAGAGTATAGGAAGAAGTTCTTTGGTGGGTGGAGATGATACAAAGCGTTATAATGTGATGATTTGTTCTAGTATCAATTTTCAGATTGAGCTCAGTCGGGAGGAGATTGCGGACGTGTGTGCCAAATGCGAGCGATATATCGGCACTCAAGGAGGCGGCATGGATCAAGCGATCGCATTCCTCGCCACCAAGGGTAAGCGACCATATGGAAAACTTGTATTGTTTGTCATGAATTATTTATGAGCGCGATTCCTTTTGTTGTGAAAGGGTAAAGGCCAAAATCTATTGATGTCTCCCACACGTATCCTTTCACGATTCACTCACAGCCTTTATTGGCACCATCAGGTATCTATGGCGAGAAAAAAATAATAGAACTATAATGCGAGTGAAATTTGATGTTTTCAAATTGAAATTTTAACAACAATGTTATCAAAATAATCTGACAGAAAATTGAATTGAATGTTATTTATTGAACAGGGGATTTACTCTTGAAATCTTGTTGTTTCTTTGCACACAATGCGTTGGGAGATTCATATTTCATTTATGGTACCTATAAAAATTCCAAGTATATGTTTTTGTTTCCCCACCCATCTTGAAAACAAACCGCTCGCGTGTTATATGATTTATATCAAGATATTTCATGTTTTATCTTATGACATACACCTCTTATTCTATATGTATTGAGCAGAAATGGACTACGGTTAACAGAACTAAAATGTTTTATTCTTCTAGAAGAGATAAATCTTTGTCTTCTTTGACATTCTCTTTGCTACATACATGCAAAAAAGAACATCCTACTTTATATTTTGCAAGGCAATTTTTTAAGCCAGTAGTAAAATTGAAACTCAAGTTACAACGCACACTTGTATTCAATTTAAAAATACAAAGCAAACTTATAGTAACTTTTAACTTAGCTTTTGGCGAGAAAAGTTTCATTGTTTACGTTGTTTTACTTTTAAAGTCATGTCAGTTAATGCATGATCGATTAATAATTACCAGGTTACCATATTTTGGCACAGGCATTTATTACATTAAAAAGCTTCATATTTATCTTAAGTTATGCGAGGGTGTCTAATGAATTATTAATTACGTTGTTGTCTTTTGAATAAAATTCAAATTAATTTTTTTGCTTTTATTAATAAATTTCTACGCCCTTTAAAAAAATTATATGAAAATACTGTTATTTGTCAACCTTGTCTTGTGGAGAGTTCGTTGAACGGGGTGAATTGTACAGATATAAAGCTTGCACAAATTTCGGTGTACGGAAGCAATGGCTTGGTGCCAATTCCAAAGTTGTAAATCACGCCAAAAAAGTGCATGCGATGATTTTCATTTTGTTTGGCAGGAACGATTGCTGCGCATTGTATGCAGACAACTCATGTTCGTCGCCATATTTACGGATTAACGAGTGAGGGATGAGTATTTTCAAACTTTAATAAATCACTGCATTTATTTGAATTTTCATTTTAGGTGTAAACTTATTTAAGACGTAGTTTTCTTTAATTTCATTAGTAAATTTGAAGCATTTAAGTTGGAAATAAATTCCAAACAAATATTAACTTGATGACGCAACACGTATGCGGCTATTTATAAGAAATATGCAAATGAACGATTTATAACACTTTCCAGTGCCAGTTCTGCACATTTTATTACGCTATGCATATAACATTTCTCGAGTGTGTTGGAAAAACGTTGACTTTAAATGGAAGTACATGTCCTCGTTATGTGCACTAGGGCAGCAGGCACGAGTATGGAAATAATTTAATTAAAAGAATGGAAATGAAATGAAACATGTTTCTACTTAGGTCAATATCTTTCAGTTGCGAAAATAGATCTGAGCATTAAATGTGCTCTCATTGTGTCACCATGCATATAATTATATTGTACTACCAAACAGTTTACAGCAGAGTTTTACAACGGGTAGGTGAAAACCAAGTTATTTAATGTGGAACAAACATGACTAATGTAATTTAAATAAATTGATTCAATACTCTATGTCGAAAATGTTGTAGACTGCAGAGGGTTTTAAGCACCAAGTTGTTTCGCTCGAATTTCCTTTAGTTCCAAGCCCAAATGAAAGCATACTTTATTCATGTTGCATCAAACATTGCGCAAAGCTTCTTGATATAAACCAAGAATACGTGTTTGCAGCCGGGAAAGCAGTAAAGACGCAAATTGGTTTGTTGAATTTGGTACTAAAGACAACGTAGAAGGCGCTGAGGTGCAACTTGCATTTATTTTCTCCCGCTTAAATAGTGCTCCTTTCGACTAATAGCGTTTTAGTACTTGTAGTTAATTACATTCATTATCAGTGTAAACATGGAAGATGCAGTCAAAATGCGGAATTCCTTGCAATGTTGTGCAAAATTCAGAAAATTATTGTTTTGATGCTCGCTGAACAAAAATTGGTGAAAATATCATTTTTATGTAATATAAATGTTGATTTAATGAATATTAATTAAGATCAATGGTATTACGAAGCGCTGTTTATAACTGAGTTCTGGGATGATTACAAATGGCGCAATTTTTAATTGGAAGCTTTTCACAGTAGCAAAATGAATGCATGTACATAATGAATGACATTCAATTTTTCATGTAGCATAGTTCATGTCAAACTCAAATATCACATGAAAAAAGAAACCTAATGAATAGATCTTTTTTTCCACCTCAATTTCAACTGCAAAATGACCAAGTAAATTGCGCAAAGCTAGTCGAGTCATTGACGTACAAAATCAATATCAATTCATCTCCCACATGCAGCAGAAATTTCCCTCTCCACCATAGCGGATGAACGTGATTTATCCCTATTTAATAGCATCAATAAAATATCAGGACGTCGTGCAGGTGTAAACATTTATAGCTTTGTTGCTGGACAAGAAGATTGTTTTCAGGGAATTGAAGAGAATTGCGTCGTTACGTCTACACGTTGTTTGCACTAGCTGGAAACCGGCAGCCCGCGTGGGTAGTTGAAAGCTCGTTAATTTCAACTATAAACTGCGATAAGACTAGTAGGAAGATAGGTTTGAATTGGCGCGATTGTCGCGATGCTTCTCGTTACTGCCGAAGAAAATTGTTTACGACTCCCGCCCAACTAAATCCGGCTAGGGCAGCGGCAATATTACGTGCTGTTTATTGTTTTCTCGTTCGCGAATACAACCGGTTGAAAACAGGACTGTGTTTTCATTCCAGGGTTGTTCCGTGAGGCCTAATGACACCCAAAACGAGCGAAACTTTTTTCCTCAATAACCAACTATGCCATATCAAAAAAAAAATATATATATATATAAAGAAGTTCCAGAGTGTAGCAGACAATAAGCAAAAGTGGTAGCTGAAACATCCACCAAAGTGTGAACAAAAGAACTGTGGGAAATTTCCAACTGCCATTAGGATCATAAATAAATGAATTCCGTCAAGATTTTTCTCTTTTGCTGCTGTAAGAATAAATAGCTATTGAAAAAATAAGCCAGTTATTGGCAGGGTAATGGACCCAAAGCAACAATAATATATTATTACATTAATTGCCTCTAATTTTCGTAATGCGAAGAAAACATTTACGTTTGAGAAAGGGTATAAATCTATTAACTTGTCTTATTATTCACGGTTTACAGGTTGCGCCAAGCTAATCAATTTCGATCCGCTGCGATCGCAGGACGTGCGGTTACCACCGGAAGCAGTCTTTGTCATCGCACACAGCCTCGTCGAGCTGAACAAAGCGGCCACGGCCGACTACAATTGTCGCGTCGTCGAATGTCGTCTTGCAGCACAGGTGAGGGCAAAGGAATGGCAATTATATTTTATACGGGGTTGTAATCGATTTGCTCCAATTTAACGCGCCGACGTGGAACAATCACAAATTATGCTACTGGTATTACATAGGTTCATTATTTAAAAATGATCTTCCCAGTATAAATCAATCTTAAGAGATGAGTACTCTTTAATTAGCTTTCAATTTCAAAATACACATTTTTTGTAATAGTTTAATTAATTTGAGATAATTTAACAATTGTTTGAGACCAGTACATTTTTATTCAGCATAAATTTCTAATTAATTATTCATGAGGTCTTTTTGGCAGGCGTCGGTTTGTGTCAATATCTCAAAATGAAATTAAGGAAATTTGTAATTCATGAGCACAATTGAAATATAATTTATCCAATCTGAAGTTTAAGCAAAGACTAATTCTAAAATGCCTTTTTGATAAATCCCTAATAAAATCCGTTACACTTTCTAATGGATTAACTCAAGTAGTAATAATATTTCTAATGTTTTTATTCTGATTTGCAAACGAGTTATTCAGCTGCTGGTTATGTTATGTCAACAATGTTTTTGAAGATATTTCCTCAAAGGAGATATCCGTGTGCGGTTGACAATGGCATAACAATTTTACCTCGCTGGGCAAAACTTGCAGAGGAAACTTAAGCATTAATGTTTGCGACAGACTCTCAAGGGATACCGGACAAGCTGCTTTTCTTTGCGGTATGGTGACAGGAAATCGCAGCTTTGCTATTAAGTCATGCTTGGCAGCTTCTTAGAAGTTGCTCGATAATTAAAAAGCGATTGCGGTTAGCGAGGTAATGGTAAAGCACTCGGCTGATAAATAGATTAAGGTGAAGTTTAAATATTAATAACTTTGCCCTGGTGGTTATATTATTAGTTTTAGTTTTGAATTCAAGTCACTAGCTGGAAAACTAACGTGTTGTGATTCAGATTATAGCAAAGAAAAATGGATTGGAATGGAAAAGTATAAAAAAACTTGGGCAACTCCAGTCTATATTAAACCTTGACCTACCAAGTATGTGCAACATAGTTAAAAAACATCTACATGAAGCTGTCTATCAAAAGGAGGACATTTTAAAACTGCTTGAAACGACATCCTCTGAACTAGAACGCACGTCCCTGACAGCAAACACCTCCAAAATTCAAACGTTCAAGCTCTATCAACGTGCAATGCATGTATACCAAGGTAAGCCATGTTTACTTTGATTAGCAATCCATAAGCACGCTAACAAACTCTCTAAAGTTGACAAACCGTAATTATGAATCAAATATCCCTACATTACTGGATTTGGTTGAGAACACTTATTACTGGCGCAAAATTTAACGCTAATTGATAACTGCTAAAATGAATTAATTTAATGAATTCTAAAAAAATATGACACATTACTTCCTGTTAAAATTACAGAAAAGCAGAGCAAAGTAAATCAAGAAGCTTCATTAATTTGCAACATTTTGTCGGTTTTTCACTTAATTTCCCTAGCAGAATCTCACATTTTTCAGAGGCAGTACGCGTTGAGCAATTCCACGCAACATGCTCCAGTTTAGCCGGCGGTGAATCCACCCTTGAGGCCCTGGGAAATCTTATGTACTCGTCGCATGCCAGCTTGCGCGATTTGTATGAGTGCAGCCACCCGCAACTGAACCGACTTGTTGAGTTGTCCGCAGGAGTAGCCTGCGGAGCTCGCCTCACCGGCGCTGGTTGGGGCGGCTGCGTGGTGGCGCTTGTAGCCCGAGAAAATGTAACCACATACATGGAAATTCTAAAAGACAAGTACTACAAGAGGCTGCAGATCTCGGACGAGAGATATGAGTCGATTCTGTTTGTTACCGAACCGCAAGCTGGGGCTGGCGTCTACTTCGATTAGGGCGAGAGTAAACATCCGGAGCGAATGCAAACAATTCTTTGTTGGTTAGAAGGTCAATTTTGGTTAAATTAAGTTGGGTAGATAATGATTACTTGGTGGTGGTTTACTCAATATAAATTACTCTCTATTGTTATTTCTATTATATATTATTTGGGTTGGCAAATAAAATAATAAAGTGGAAGAATGCTTTTTTACATAATATCCTGCTGTCCGCTGTCCGTGAACATTATTCCAAGAACAAATCACCTTTATAAAAGTGAGCAAAGGTTCTGACGTATGTAACATTTTAGTATGCTTATTTTGGCTTTGATTGGCGGTGATAAAAACACCATGCTCGCTTTGCGTCGTTAGGTAAAAGGTCAGCTGTAACGACCTTCCCGACAACGTCGTAAAACCACACAGGACTCGGAATTCTTCTAATGTATCACCCAGAATTTTCAATTTTCTAAAAGTTTTTGCTTCCACAGCCGAAACTGCGGTGTTAACTGCCTTTACCAATAGCGAGCTGAATGTAAACACGTTCAATCTCTCAATTAATGCGCGCACTTCTATTTCAGCGCCCAGCTCAAGATTCTAAGTAAATAGACCGAACGCGGTGGATTTAATTGAATCGCACGCTCAATTTCTCGTTTCTTTAAGCAAGAAAGTGCTGCAATGAATTTAATGCAATGTGCTTTAATGCGCCTGGAAATACATGTGGAACGACTTAACTCTAAAGAAATTAAATAACTCCAATCATGATGGAGATGGAATCTGTGGCCTTAAATGTTATTATTATAAATATTAGTATATTGATATCGATTGAATCTGCCAATACATCACCTGTAATGCTTATCAGGTACGACATAATTGAGTTATGCGTGCCAGCGGTGTGATAGCAAATCGAATGAATCAAATACGCCGCCTGCATGATAAATATGTCATACTATAAATGCATCAGCAACCAGTGTAATGTTTCTACATGACATCATTAATTAAACAAGGTTATCTAAACAATACCTCAATAACCAACAAATAAACCCACACAAATCATGCTTTATTCTACTTTGGGTACATTTATTTTTAGATTTTGCTAATCCAAAATAAACACATTGTAATAATCTACATAATAGAAAATAGTACGGGGATATAAAAGCTCAAGTACAGAGCAAGACAAAGACAAAATGTTCATATTTCTAAGGTCTTGTATTCTTACGGGATAGAAAATATTCTTATTGTTTTTTAGACACTTGGTCTAGACACATATCAGACACATAATCACTGATTACAAATTACCCTATTTATTTGGAGTTCTAGGAGACTACGAATGGGGTATAAAGACGAGCAACATATGTGTGATGTTATTCTGCATTCTATTTGTAATTTACATGGGTGTTAACTATGAAATATTTGAATTTATTTACGTAATTTTAATCTCAAAATTTGCATTAAAGCCAAAACAAATCAAAGTACCTAAACTTAGTAACAATCTTTAAACAATGAAGTAAAAAGAAACTCTTCAAATTTTCAGAGTCTGGACTCAATTAATTAGGGAGATAATTCAAAAAGACGCGAAAATCTGACAGGAGCACGTGGTCGTGACGTCAGACGCAGCCT